>WAAD01005002.1:129479-141730 GCA_013389945.1 Fregata magnificens
TGCTGTTGTGCAGTTATTTTCCCCCTTCTTAAACATGTTATCCCAGAGGTGCCACCACCGTCGCTGATGGGCTCGGCCTTGGTCAGCGGCGGGTCCGTCTTGGAGCCGGCTGGCATTGGCTCTGTCAGACGTGGGGGAGGCTTCTAGCAGCTTCTCACAGAAGCCACCCTTGTAGCCCCCCCGCTACCAAAACCTTGCCACGCAAACCCAATACACTGGGTCACCCCAGGGCCTCCTAATATTAGGAGAATCTCAGGCAATTACAGCTGTAATATTCTTGTTTCAGTTGCCTTGCATGTAAAATAGCATAGTCTAATAAGTACTTGTTTACTTGTTTTATTTATTGATAGGATTCATTTAATTAATGTCTGCACAGCACTATAGACTGTGCTATAAAACTATAACTATAAAATGCCAAGTGCCATTGTCAACATATATTAATGGGTATATCTACGCATCCAATATATATGTATGTAATTGGGTACCTCTTTAGCAACGGATGTTTGGTAAATATTTTAATATGTTTAAATAATACATGACAGAAATCTCTTCCTCATACCAGTCCAACAGCCTTAGGGAAAACTCATATTATAAGAAATAGCTTTATTTAGTTATAGTCTGCAAATTGAAGTGACCATGGTACATTTCTAACTAACCTGGATCAATACCGCTAACAGCAATTAGCACTGCTAACAAAGGCTTCTTTGCCTCATTCCTGATCTACAACCCAGCTCTCCTTTTAAGCACATAACCAAACAGGTTGACTACTACTGTCACACTGGAACCTGGTGGCACATCAGCTCTAAAAACACTGAGATAAAAGCCATGAGATAAAGTTTGCTATTTTTAAAACAGCATTAAGATGTAGTGTGCCCCAGCCAAAAATTACTGGTACTCATATCTTAAGGATGGAGAGGGGGCAAGACATGGCTACTCACTGACATTTCAGCAGAGCACTTGAGCATTATTTTTAAATCTACGTCTACATAGCAAACCGTGTAGGACAAACACATGCGCAAGTGCTCAGCTAATGTAGCACCAAAAAGCAACGTCATGAACTCAAGCTCTAATGAAGTAGTACTATGAAAGCAGCTCAGACCAAAATTAGTTGGTTACTGACAAGAGCCACTCAAGAAAGCACAGAAAAGGTGAATTGCACTAATGCAAAGATGTTAGCCCTTACCAACACTTAAGGAAGATTTGTAGCCCTCTTTCTATTCAAAACCTTTATTCTTTACTTTTTTCTCCGTGTCTGCTTAATGCTAGGCTGCCAAGCAATAGCCAATTGACAGAAAGTGCTTCACAGGGAGATTTCTGTTGTTAGACCACACTGAACAAGTCTTCCAGTTCCCAGAGCAGCAGTCAATTCCTGGAGAAAAATATGTGCTTTATGGGAGAGAAGCTAATGGGTAACAATTAGAAACAAAACTGTGACATTAAAGTACAGGGGGGGCACACTGTTGCTTTTTTTTTTTTTTTTTTTTTTTTTTNAAGCTTCAAGAAAAACATTTTCAGTGGAGCCAAGGAAAAGAAATTTTGGGACACTGCTGTTTTCCTCATTTTTGTAAAGTTGCTTGACTCTGCTAAGAGAAAGTTACGGACATTAATCCCCACTATTACAAGACCAAGTCAGAGGCAAATTCTTCCATTACTTATGCCATCATGAACTGGAGAGAGTTGCTCTCGGCTCCAGTACACAACAGAACGATCGTCACTTCACAACAGAGACTAACTGCTCTGAGGGGGTTCAAGAGCTCCGTATTAGATGGAAGAAAAAAGATAACCCAAATCTGCCTTGATGCTATCAATAATGATGAGAAAAGAAAGAAAGTAGGACCACCACCTCTTCCTCTTCATCCCAGGACCTACCTCATTGACCTTTCAGGCACCTGTGAAATAAGTCTTTTTACTGTTTGTTACTACCAATTAATAAATGACAGAAGTTTATTGGCAGCAGAAATTGTGGTCAATCCAGTGTGTGCTGATATGTTATCTTGCTTTTATTACATCAGTCGAGCAAGGCAAATGTAGGTTCTTAATTAATCACTCAGCATGTTTCAGCCTTTAGAGCCTAGAACACTGGTTTCCCTACCAAGGTACAATATATTTAACGTGAAAAAAAATATGTTCAGTTAGAAGGGAAAAAACAGGATTTTACAGAATGAAATTGAGTGTTTTAATTCCCACAAGAAGAAAGAGGAAAAAAAATCCACTTGCTGTTCTGTCTGGGTTTTACTCTGAACTATATCTGAATGGTAGGAGAAATGGAATGGTTTTACAGTTAAGAGAAGAAAAGTACATTTGCCTGTGAAGTTTTGGAATTTAAATGGCAATGTAAAAATTAATAGACTGAAATGCTGCCAAGACCAAAATTCAGTTGATGTCGTGATCCACAACTGTCATTCCACCAATTCTAACAACCCATTTTTACAAACCTGCAAATACGTTCCGGTTCTGATTTTTCACCCAAATTCAGAATTAACAATTCTGCTTTACAATTGGTTCAGAATAACTTCTAAATCACTAAATTTAGTTGACACACATTTCTCAAATTAATTGACACAGGGAAGCACGAGGTCCCTGTGGGACCAACGGGAATCCACCCGTCATGGTTATAGCTAATTCACCATATCTCAGCTGCAGCTAAAAGCCTTGAACAGAAGCTTCTGCTGCACTCCGTGTTCCACAGTACGTGACAAAGACAGTGCTCACCCATAGAGCAGATTTCAGAATCAAACCCCATCATTTCACTGGTGTTTCATAAAGAGTGAATAGGCAGACAGGAGGATCCTCTGCCATCACGAGAGAGGAGGCTATATCCCACCTCTTTTACTACCCGTACAAGGAAGAGATTTGCCTGTTTGGCTCTAGTTTGATATCCAACACCCATCTCATAACAGTACCAGTTTCTCTACTTAATAATAATAATTAAACATATATTTGTTGAGTTTCAGGTTTCCACAGTTTGGTTCTATACTCTAGGAGAAAGCAGCTCTGACATATTACCGTTTTACTCATCAGGTAAGCAAATAATCTAGTTCAGTCATGAGTATCTGGGACACACTTGCCAACTGGTTTGATGTAAACACTGAGGTCACTCTTTCCATTTGCTTTCTGTGGACAAAGAAGTTAAGAATGTAACATTTACACAGAAGTTTTGTTTGAGAAGGTAGGTAATACATGGCAAAGAACATTACGGCCCAGTTCAGTCCTTCAGTGAGTAAACTAGAGCTATCGCTACCTAATTTATTTGTTTATAATCCCAGTGTATAAATGGTAAGGCTGGGCTAGCTCGTAATTTCCTTTTTTAGGTCCAAGCTCCTGCTACTTGCTGAACACAGCCAGCGTTCAGCTGAGTTAGACTTTTGAGCTACTGTCATAAATCCATGACCAAATTGGATTTCACGCTGGCTGATAACTGTGTGTGGTGGCCATGAAGAATTTCACACACCACAACACCAAATTCAGCTCTGTCTGGGACAGTG
Organism: Fregata magnificens; assembly: GCA_013389945.1. Classification (NCBI taxonomy): domain Eukaryota; kingdom Metazoa; phylum Chordata; class Aves; order Suliformes; family Fregatidae; genus Fregata; species Fregata magnificens. The sequence continues at coordinate 132,965 of WAAD01005002.1, forward strand.
CTCTCTGTCCCAAAGCACGGCCTGGCACCGCTGAGCTGAAATTAAGTCTCCATTTCACTAGTATAGGGTTAGCTTTTTCAATGAACTTAGGACAGTTAAATGTAGAGCTCGCCTCGATTTACAGCAAGAGCAATGCACCAGACTGCTTCAGGTTACTTAGAGAAATCCTGTCTTTGACAAAGAGTTGAGCAGTTCGGCTTCCTCCCGCCAGAGGCCAGTGATGGATGGAAGCTCTGGGCTGCTCACTGCAATATTTATAGCCACCATGCAGCCAGCATCCTGTAGAGACCTGACCCATTTAATTATTTGAAAAAGTTGAAAGAAAAAGAAAAAAAGAAAAGGGTTTCTGACGACTAGGATAGCATTACAGGACAAAGGTAAATTTTAGATCCATTAACTACAGCACTGACTTTGTTACCACAGCTCTCACAGAAACTAGCCACCCATGCTACAGACTGGAACTGCACAGGAGGATTTCCCAGGTATAATATTTTAATAAGAATCGGCAGAATTTATCATTCTTTTTAGCATTTTGGCTTGACTTCCAGCTCACAGAATTTTCCATGAGCACAGACATTTTTCAGGACTTACTAATTGCAACTATCTACCAAATAAATTCTACATATGTTTCAGCAACTACTTTGTAAGTACTTTATTACATACATTTGAAACTTGAGTTGCATGGATTAATTTTAATTGGAATAATTCCATAGATGGATGAGGGAAAGGGTCACATGCAAACTTCTCCTTAGCTACACTATAAAGTATTACCAGTACAACTATGCCAGGAAGTCTGACGCTTTTTTTTTTTTTTTTTTTTTCTTTTCCTTTTTTTTTTTTGTTTGGTTTTGTTTTGGTTTTTTTTTTTTTTTTTTAAATCAACGTGGTCTTACTGGCAAAAGCTCTAGTTTAAATGAAATTTCTGCTAATACTGTCCTGACGGGGAATGAGTTACAGATGTTAGCACTCCTATACTGATAGTAACAGCACTGCAAGTGGGTTTGTTTTCCCATTTTGACTACTTCAGTACAGTTACAGCAGTAAAAGTTTTCCAAGAGTGGGTAGGGTGTTACATCTTGTCACTGGTCATATTTTGCGAGAAGGATAGAAGGGTATCATCCACCTTCACCCAAAGGCTGGTTATGCTAAAAGATAACAAATTTAAGCACCCCACAATGTACCTCAGCGCTTTTCTGAAGGAGCCAAGCCCAGCAGCACAGTCAGTCTCTGGGACCATGTGCCTGCTAACAAACAAATGCCAAGGATGCCACAGGTTCTCAAATGGAACAACCTCGAGCTGGGAGTGAATTGACAATTTATTTTGGTCTAGAGTTTTAATCTGGATTTGAACTCCCAAGATAGAAACAAAATGCTCTACCTCATTCACAGCAACCTAAACCATCTGTGTCCGGTTGTAGTCACGGCAATAGCATCCGTCCATCTGGCCTGATACCAAAACCCAAGTCTTCAAAGACAGGATACTGTTACAAAAACAGTTATCCTTTTGCTGCACAGCTCTGCAACCTCAGGTCTGAGGACAAATTCAACTTTGGTGTAGGTAATAGCAACAGATATCCACATTGGCTCTTAGATATGGCTCTCAGACTGCTCTCAACACACGGAAAACCTACTCAGAGGAACGAGAGCTTCAAATAGGGCCCCAGACAGAGCCACAGCATATGGGATCCCAAAGTTCAAACACATACAGGCAATGAATACATCCGTATGTTGCAGAGTCCAGAAATAGCCTGAAAGTCATCTACAAGAAAGCTATCTGGGCAGAAGGAAAGAGATCCCGGACTGACAGCAGGACAGCGATACCACGCTAATGATCTTTGTTTATCTAGTGCTGATAGTAAAATAACACCTTTGACTATAAATTCCATAGCACAGGTCCAAAATAGCCAAGTAACTGGCAGACTCAAAGCGAAGGAAACAAAGCCAGAGATCTGTTTCCTATATATTAATACTGTCTCTCCCGGTGCAAATCCTGAACCTCATTTGCATGGCACAGAAATCTCCACGCGCCACCATGATTCTTTCACAGAGGCGTACAAAGGAGAGAAGTAACCTGGGGAGCTGAAGTCACTACACGCAATAGTTTGAAGGGATTTCACAAGAGTAGGAAAAGAAGCGTCACCAGGGTTAGGAGACACAGTACAGGGCAACAAGATGTTTCCTGCCCCAAAATGTCAACAAAGAACTGGTGGCTGCTCTGCCAGTGGTTCTCCCACCTCACAAGTACCCTCTGGAGCAGGGGCTCTAGAAAACAAGTCGGGGGCTGCTTTTGGTTTCCATGGCACCACGCCATCCTCAAACTGCTGGCCAGGGAGGCTGGCTCCGGTCTGGTGACGTGCAGGCAGCCTCTGGCAGCGAGGAGCCTGGGTGAGCTGTTCCTGCTCCACCAGCTTTGGCAAGGTGGGGGAAAGAGCAGGCAGCAGGTGACACCCCCCAGCATCCACACTTTGAGCGCTGATGCTCCTCAGATGCTTAAGCCCCTCAGACCTGGAGCTGCTTCTTGGAGCAGAAAGCTGTCCCTGGTGCCTTCACACCACACCACAACAAGCTTTCACTGGGCAGGCACTTGGGGCTAGACTGCAGGCTAGTACACATCATGTCCAGTTTTGGTGTGCTGGGATCAGAGTGTTCTGGAAATGCTGTTCACTTCTTTGTATGTTTTCTCTTTCTATTTTTCTCCTTGACACTGGCAAAACTAAATATAATTTAAATGAAAACAAATAACTGCACATCCCCAGTTGGGCTGCAGCATCAACAAAACAAGTGAAAAAAGAATTACTTGCAGCGCATTTCCTGGGTCTCTACCACATGCTCAATTTCGCCAGTGAGTTCAAGCGATATGAAATAAACAAAATTATAAATGCAGGCAGGTTTATAAATAGCCAGAATTTCCTATCTTTGTGTTTAGTGAGCTGTAGCTCAGAAACAAAACTTATCCGTAAAGGTAAGGTTTTACGTGCGTGTTTTACCAAGAAACAGAACTACACCATGTATTCAAAACAGTAATAAAGCAATTAGAGCAGGGATCTGTAGCAGGGGAGTCTGACCTTCTTGTTTTACACTCAAATAATAAACGCTATGAAAATCTGACAAGGTAATTATTTTATACCTCAAACAGAACACTCACCGCCAACAAGCAGTCAGTTTGAGCCTCTGGTAGAGAAGGAGCTCTACAGAAACTGGGTTAGGGATGTACTCGAGCCTATGGTTTACCTTCTTCTTGTTGGTAGTTCACAGCTTTCACATGCGTAAGCGAGTACATTTAAGTAATGGGGGATTTTTTGTTTTGTTTTGAGTTAGCCAGTTATAGTGTTTGCTCCTGGGGCTGTTTCTGCATCCAAGACAGAATGCAAAATAAAATAAAATAGCCTAAATAAAAAAGCATAATTTTGAAAGAAATACAGTATTTCCACCTAAGAGGCAAACTCTACTAGCACAGGAAAACTCTGATTTAGTTCCACTAACATTTCTCTCAGGTATAAATAGGAGCAAACGGGACTTCCAAGCGTGTGCCCAGTGATACACCTGGACTCTACCCACGAGCAGCTGACGAGGTTCCCTCCAAATGCAGATGGCTGCTCGCTCGCTCTGTCTCCCCAATTACTTTCTGCCAGGGCTTTGCTGCAAAAGGGAGCTCTCCATCACCACCCAGCAGTGTGCCTTCCCACAGCAGGATTAAACTTTTCCTGCTAGTTAATTGCTTCTTCCCCCTAATTTAAACACATCAGCTCAGACTCTCTTTCGGAAACTGAAGCATTCGATGCTATGGTGAAATCATCTATCGAAATCTCAGTAGTTGCACAACCAGCGTTTGCATGGAATTTACTTTTTCTTATCTTAGTAATACAAAATTGCAACAGTGAAATCTAGGAGATTAAAGCTCTTGGTTTCCTCAAAAAATTTACATTGTACCTTCCATTTCCAAGAGGTGTTTCTGTTTCCGTAATAAAGGACTACTTTTGCAAACAATCATCCTTTCCTCTAGGCCAGCATAAAACACAAAGCTAATTATTAAACACGTATTAGTGCACAGAAACACTGCAGTCTGAGGCTTGATCTTAAGTCCTTGGATTCCAGCGGGCCCATGTGGGGAGGCCTGGGCTCTGCCGCCTCTTTGCATGGGATGCTCCACCACTTCAGCATCTGTTTCCACACTGGAGCTCGTCTGCACCCTCTGTGCTGCCTTCACCTGGCCAGAACTAACATTTTCATGAGTGCTTGGGTTAGCAGCACATGTGAAGGCAACACAGGCATATTTATCCGTAAAGCATGGACCACCACATATGTGCACAAATTGGCTAGTTAATATATATGCACACAGGGTCAGCCAGGAGCTTGGCTAAGAATCCACCCTTCTTTCCTCTTCTTTGCTCCATGCATAAATAATTAGGGGAAAAGGAACAAGAAATACATGCATGTGTATAAACACACATATCTATAAACACACATACAGGCACACATTCACAGCCAGCATTTTTTACATGCACAGAATCCCATCCGACCATCACAGCACATTCTAGGCATGCAGAAGCATAGCCTGGCACCTTAAACATCACGCTAGGCAAACACCTCTTCTCCAAACCGAGGGGCTGATCTACACAGGAAAGGATTTTCAGGGCTCTAGTGTGTGGACCCCAGGATGAAATTTCAGGATCCCTGCAGGAGATCCCTGCAAAGAGCTCCCAAGGCTGCAAACCCATTATTCTGCCTCCTGGTCTGCCTTCCACACTACATCAACTCCCACCTCACAGGCTCCCAGCCTAGCTGCAGAGAAGTGGGCTGCTGCAGCAAGAAATATAGCTTCTTTATCTGTTAAGTTTTACTTTCAATAAGTCTGTATTTATGCAATGTAAAAAATGCCAAAGCTCCCGATGTGTCATCCAGAAAATCCTGGCCAGTTCCAGAAAGCTCGGTCCTCAACCAGCAGCCTCCTAAACAAAGGTGGGAAGCAGAAAAGTCACAGCTGTGAGAGGCACCTTGGGTTTTGCAAGATTTAGAGGAAGAGGTGATCAGGTGATACATCAAAGGAAAAACACACCAGCTTTGGGGCACATAAAATTCTTCATGTTTTGAAATCCTTATTTGGTTCTTATTTTAAAATCTGAGGCCACTGAATGCCAACTGTTTAAAACCCTTTACCTCAACACTACCAGAAGTGGAATATTTAGCTATATATTGTCTCGGTGTTGTTGATGAACTGGAAAGAGATGCCTAAACTCTGATCTCCAATTAGGAGACCTTTCCAAATGCTTCTTCCAACTCCCCTTGTTAGAAATGAATTAAGAACTGCAAGGCAAGGTCAGAAAGCAGCTTTTTTCAGCCTGCATTAAGAAATGTATTCTGGGAGCAACCATGCCAGGAAGCAAAAAAACTAAAGAGGAGGAAAAAAAAGTTATTTTCTTTGCAGTTCTCACAATTTAACATGTAGCTATTAGGGGGGCATCCTCATGACTCCTGAAAGTTTGAAGATAGTAAGGCTAACCATGTTAAGAAAAGAATATGATTCATCACAGTATCTGTTTCACTAGGAATATATAGACTCAATTTCAGCAGGTACAAACAGATGAAAAATTGCAAACATTTAAAAAAAAAAACCCCAAACCAAAAATAAAGAGCACAAACAGAGTTGCAAAGAGGTCTCTATTTGGGATTAATTCAGGGAAGGTTAAAGAAAAATTGACCAGTGTTTTTGAGATTCTGCCTCATGTTAGGATCCTAGATCTAAACATAGGCACCTGTTCATGTAAGTACCAAGCCCTTCTTAATCAATTCATCAAGCACTAAATCTAAAGTACACATTTTAGCCCACCTGAAGTCTTGTAGTGGTTTCAGAATGATGATAGGAAGCATGGCCAAAAAATCAATTAGAAAGCGCATCACACAGTTTATAACATTAATCTTCAAGGCAATGCTTTCTCTTGTATTTCTGCAGAAATCTGTTGTTAAGTAAATGTGATATGCACTTGCTCAGAGACTGTTATTAGGAAAAAACCATTTGCACTAAAAATACGTAACTTAAAAATCAGGTCCCATGAAGTCATGTTAAAAGAGGTCTGTGATACACAGCATGCATAAATGAAATCTCTCTCACACATGTCTTCAATCCACACACAGAAAAAAGCTGGATCTGCCCTTCTGCTCCTACTGGGAAAGTGCCTGCACTGAAATAAAGGTGCTTATTTTCAGAGAACGGCTCTTCTCTAATTGGGTAAATGTAACTAGATTTGGTTTAAGTAAATAACTTATTGTATTGTCCAAACAGTACGTGTAGTTGAAGTATGCAAAGATCACTTCTCCTTGTGGTATAATTTGGGTTTTTCTGGGTATTTTTTGAATATTTCATTAGACAGCATATCTACACATGGCACTTTCCCCTGACAGCTTACCACTAACAGCTCTGTTTCCATACGCACACATGACCATGTTCAACTTTCTGCACTGCCTTTATCGCCATGATACAGTCTGCAGACTATAAGCGGAGACGCTAGACAAGCCTGATGAGAGCAAAACAGATTAGGAGACTCTTCAGTCCAGCAGTACTGAAGAGACACTGGAGTAGATGGCACAAGCTTTTATTAATGCCCAACTATCATCACCCGAGCCCCGTTACAGCTTTCCCCTGCAGAACAGAGATTGCTATCAGCCTCTCATGGATTATCATCTGACACATACAGCTAGGTACCAAACCCTATGAACTTTTCCTATTCCCTAAAATTACTGCCTTGCTGATAGTAGGATACTATTTCCTCTTGCATTTGAGGAGGAGGAGGGCTGGGAGGCTCTTTAGCTTTTCAGGGTCCGGGATGATGTAACCTAGAAACCTCTTGGGACAGCATATGCTTGGTACAGGAGCCACTGCCACCACCACCTACCCCCACACCCTGCAAGCACACATGCACATTGCACTACGGCTCTGCTAGGCTTCATTCCTAGAGACGCCCATGTCCACGGGCAACAGCACCCCCGCAGCGTGTACTGGAAAGCAGGTACTCTCCTCTTGCACACCCAAGGGACTTCCCTCCTCTGCCGAGATGAGCTACAAGATTGATTCCCATGAAGAATCTGTATGGCTCCTAATGTGCCTGGGGCACCCTGGGGAGAGGCATAGTGGAGGGGAGAAGATCGTAACAGTCCAGACGCTGCACTTATTCATCCTACAAAATCCCCTCTCTCCCTGTCTCTTCCCCACATGGGTCACAGGATCATTTGAAAGCATCCAGAAAAAAGTAATAAGAAATTCAGCTATGCAGAAAAGTACCCTTCCCTCCTCGTAAGGCCTTATCAGTCAGATATTCCCAGGATAGGAGGGAGGGAGTACAAATCGGAGAGGAATAAAAAGGGAAAACTGTTGACCAAAGAGCCACATCTAAGTTTCACGTAACTAGACATAATCCCCACAATGGATCCTCTCCCAAGGGCATCAGCAGCCCAGCTCTGTCACTATCAGGACAAGGCTGTCAGCCCAAAACAAAAGCATCTTATCAGCAGCAGGAGTTGGCTAGGTCAAAGCAACAATGATCTTGTCCTCATTTCTCTAACAAGCCCCCAGTGGAGTTGAGACAAGGCAGCCTGAGGGAGGGAGTCTCACTTCATATAGTTTTTCAATTTTTTATATGTGTTTTCTTAAACCAAGGTCTTAAGCCGTTTCACTCAAGTTCAGGGTGCCATTCTCATTCATTTCCTTGGAAGTAGGATCAGGCTTTCATCGCATAACTACCAGGGAAAGAAAAAAAACCACCAAACAAGCAGCAGCAACGCTCACAGCTCGCTTTCCCTCCGTGCTCCTCCAAGCCGAGTGCTGCTTAGGCATTAAGTCTACCAGGAATTATATTGACCAAGGCATTCTATTAGCTTCTCCCTGTCTTCACCCTAGATTGACTGTACCCTAAAATATTTAGAGGTCTAATTATTATTTGCAGTGGGGAGATTTCTAGTGGAGCTGGGCTCCCCAGGAGCCGGGAAGAGACTCCCTACCACCGTGGCTACCTGAGGTTTCCTGGGACCTCAGGAGAGAAAACAACCTCCAATAGCACTTGAAGTTTCCCAACTTGCATTCATCAGTGATAAGGACCGATTGCTTGTCGTGCTTAATATTAAGCAGCTTCTTCAGCCTGGGGGCGTCCTGTTTCTCTGTGAGAATAACAGGGGTATTAAGAAGCCACCAGCCTCACAAACTTGAGCGTCAAACCCCCTACAAAATCTTCCATTGAAACCGTGTGTAAGCTTCTCCACAGAGATACAGCTTTAATTATTTTTTAAGTGCTCCGAGCAGTTTCAATCGCAGCCGTGCACAGGAAGCCCTGAGCGGCCGCAGCCGCTCCCGCGCCCAGCCCCAACTCCGACCCCGCAGGATGGGAGCTCAATTGGAGGATGTTTACATAGCGAGCCAAAAGGCACCGAGCTACCATGTGGGAAACTCCTCTGCCTTCCAGACCAAGAAAACCACCCCTCAGGGCCGCTGCTGAGGAGCGCTTGCAATGGCTCTTAGCACCGCTACTCCTAAAACCCCCTCAGAAAGGGGATTAAGGCGGGGAGAGCCGGGAGGCGCCCCGCTCCGTCCCTTCTCCCCAGGTAAGTCGCGGGCAGGACCGCGCCGGGGGCCACCCCCGCGCCGCCGGGATGCTCACGGGAGGACGCCGCATGCCCTCACAGCCCAACGTGAAGGGCACCGCAGCACCCCGCCACCACACGCCTCCGCGCACCTCCCCAACGCCCCGAGCCTGCGCGGGGGCTTACCTTCCGCACCCC
>WAAD01005002.1:149679-176742 GCA_013389945.1 Fregata magnificens
CCCACACACACACACACACCCCCACCCCCCACACCCCCGGAAAAGGCTGCAGACCAGCAGTTTTTCCTTCATGTCATCATGAATTTTAAAAAGTCTTATCATCACTATAAAAAGTAGAAAAGAAAACCCCCAAAATAGCTTAAAGCATCATGCCAGAATAACGGTTTTAAGTTAATAGCTATTTACCCCTGTTAAGGTTCATTTGCTTCAGGATCTCTGCATAGCTACCTTTAGATTTTGTCACATTCAGCTGTCTCATTCCCAGGCCCTGCCTAAAAACCTTTCCCCTTGCAACCAGTGACCTTCTCACACTCCTGGTACAGAGGCGCTGGAGCTGGGATGCTGGCACAGGATAAAAACTGGGACACAAAGCTCAGAGGATGCTGCAGACAGTGCTCTGCAGATATCGGCTTGGGCATCGGGAGAGTCAGAGTGTGCCACATCCTGACATCGTAGCACTGAGTGCAGCGGCCACCACCCACCAGCCCAACCCTCTGTCACCAGTCATGCCACAAAGAGCTGCTTGCTAGAGGCCACAGCTGGTGCAGAGGAGACAGGTTAGCAATGGGAAAGGCATAGGGAGAAACAAAAACTTGAATTTTTCCCTCCATCTCACAGGCACCTTGTACAATGATTACTAAGACTGTTCACACAATGAAACCTCATTCCAGTCTGAGGTTCGGAAGTGCTGTGCTGTAGACAACAACACTAAACAGCCTTTTGTAAAGAAAAATGGAGGATTTTCTAAAAGACAGGACATACAAAGCCTACTGAAATTCAGTGGGAGATGGATGACAAAGCCTATCTGTTCTTTGAAATTCTCCCCTGGCAGAAATAATTTTGTCTGGATTTTTGGCATGAAAACAAACACATCTATCCTACACCTTCTTTTCTATAGCGCTGTCCTTTTCCAAATCATTATGAAGTGTAGATACACATATTGTCACAGTAAGCAGTATCATGGCTTCCTAAACAATTCACCAAAAAGCCACTGCACATTCATAATTAAAAAAGAAAAAGTCAATTCTGACAGCGTAAGAAAAAAGGAAAAAATATGAGCAAATAAAATCCTTCGGAAAAACACATCGCTTGTCCCCTAAACTGCTCCGATATCATTATTCTCTTCATAAAGAAATGCATTACCTGTTATTACTTCTGCTATGAGATAACTATAATGAACATCACAAAAACACATGCATGCTCTGCTCAAGAGCTCACTTCTAAACCACTGCAAAAACGTGGTGTTTGGCTATATCTTAATTTTATTTGTAGAAAATAAAGAAGCCCTAAGGAGCAGATGAGAGTTCAAGTCTTCGATAAACATCTTGGTATGGCAAAATTAAAGTTTAATTTAATTTGGGTTTTGGTTTGGGTCTGATTTTGGTTTTGTTTTTACTTTGCTACACAATCAAATTTTAAGGAGTGAGAACCTATTTTCCATCAGAACTAGCATGCTGGCTTCAAGGTTGGGGGGTGGGGGCAGGGGGCAGGCCTTCAAGAGACTTCACAATAATTTGTTAGCTCTTTGCAACCCTTACCTCTCAATGGGAGCAGAGCTGCATCAGCATCCAAAGGGAGGACTTAGGATTCAGCAAATTTTCCATTTGAATTTCACTTCAGAGAAGAGAGTACAACAATACCAAAGAAAGAGGAGAAGCTGACACTTCATTTGAAATCAACAGTTTCAAATTCAAGACAAAGGAATTTAGATGGGAAAGGAAACAAAAGGTCTGGTCTTTACCACAGGTTTGCCTTTGTACACGTATCTCACCTAATATATACAATAGGACACTGGTCTTGGCGGAGCCACGGACCACTATTTTAAAAACATCAAAACCAAAAAGCATCTGGCTCCCCAAATGTGCATTGCTGTTTTGCCCAAAGGTTTGTTTTGGCAGGTTCTTTTAGCCATATCCTGTTCAGGTTACTCTCAGGAACCATCCCTTTGAACCATGGTGATACCTTGCATGAGGAAATTAAGCAGGAGGATCACCAACATCAGGAGGGACATCACAAGACAAAAAACAATCTCAGTGGGAAACATATTGATTCAGTCTTCTTATGGAAGTGTGTAATATAGAACAGTCCAAATAATTTTGGCTATTAAAAGGTCACAGTAATGCATCGTAGATATTGAATAACTGTTTGTGTTACCAGGAAATACAATAATGAAAAGAAATATGAAAAACAGAAAAAATGAATGCTAGAAAAGGGAAAGAAAAGACTGCAGTGTTCTATTTGCTATGCAACAATCATGGATCTTATCAAATCATGCCATTGTATCTTTGTATGGACTCCTCTGTGTGATTATTGCTGAAATATGGGACAAAGAACACCCTATATTCAATTGATATAGGCTGCAGAACATTAAGCACTGAATAAAGGATTTTTTTTTTTTTTTTTTTAATAAGGAGCAGATGGTCACCTTATTCAAGCAGCTGTTGGGAGTGGGGGGGGGAAGATTCACTATCAGGCATCAAAGGCTAAAAATGGTCAGATTCAGATGCACTCTCTCCTGCTAAGTAGTGGTATCAGCATTCAGCCACTAATTGGTATACGACAGGAGAAAAGAAGTGAGGCAAGAGGGCTCCTCCTGGTCAGCTCTGCCCGCTGCTCTCGGTGGGATATGAGCCATACCTACAAATCTAAGCTGGCGCTGAGCAAAGGCTCTAACTATGCCTCAAGGCATTTTTGATGTCCAAGTTCAACGCTAACATGTGGAATTGCCAAAGAGTACAGCAAAGGAATAAGGATCTTAAAGCCTGTAAAATTAAAATTGACTTATTTCAGGAGATTATATTTTATCACTAGGTGGCATTGCTCTAAATCTTTCAGTGCCTCTTTTCTGAGCTCTTTACTGTATGGGTAATATTCTAACAGCTGGTGAAACATGCAGGTTTCACTGAGGTGGCGCTAGCCATGCTGCTCAAAATATGTGTACAACACTTCAGCGAATCTATATGGTAAGAGATTTTATTCTTACTTTGGCCTCAACTCTTCTGTTTACTACTACAGAAGTGAACACAGTCCATAACCAGATGTTCAACTACTCCAACCGAAAGCCTCAGCCTACTCAGAAGCGTTTATAAAACAACTCCAGCTCCCTCTGACGGCTCCCCCTTACCACAATTCACCTTCACAAATTTTTCCACCAGGGACAGCAGAGTTGGTTGCAGGTCATGTTCACGTGTTGTACAACAGCTGTAAAGCCAGGGCTTTTTGCCAATTCACTGCACCACTGGGTTGGCTCATTGGCCCATGGAATTTGAGAAAAAAGTTTAAAAGTTACTTTCAATTTTGTTTTTTAACTTGAACTGTCGAATTGTCTGTGAAAGCCATTAATGAAAAGTGTGACAGCATGAAATAGAGGAGTAAAAAAGCATGAACATTTGTATTATCTCTAAACCTGAATAAAGTTTTCAACAGCATAGAAGTGATACAGGAACTCAAACCTCCATTTGGAAACAACCTTAGCAAAATGTGCATTCAATTCAATTTTGGAAACTACTGAAATCTCATTTTGACTCCAGTAACTAAATCCTATGTATTGTGTCTAAGGCTTATGACCCAATGTGCAATGGTACCATATCCCAAAGAGGGTTTAAAGCTTCAAGGAGCTAAAGTTTAGCCATGTCCAGAAATGCAATCCTGAAATCCCCTAGCCTGTAATTACCTAAAGCACAGACATGGTAAAAAAGACTGTTTATGCACTTCATGTTCAAGAGTCACTGGATAAGAAATATAGCAAGGTCTTGGAAAAGAGACTAGAGCCTAGAACTCCTCACTCTTAGCTGAGGACCCCAGGCATCAGCTAAGAAGTCGTGATCCTTCCACATCTACATTTTTGAGAGAACACAAGTGAGGACGTTCAGCCCCTCGCACAAGAAATCCCTGCATGTTTACTACCTTGAACAGCTACAGTCTCAGTTCCATTGCTAGATTTTTTTCTTCCTTTCCAAGACAGACCCTTTAATAAAATGTACTCTATGGCCTGGATGGCACTGCTTTACTGATTTGACAAGCTGATTTGCATTTGCCTCTGTTTCAACAAATCAACTTCATTAAATCAGCAGCAATGACCCTTCCCATTTTCTTGAGCTCAGATCAACGCCAGAAGGTCAGAACAGCTCTATGACCAGCAGTGCTCACGTTCAACAGATTTTATCCTCAGAATGAGGTGGCTTGTAACAGTCACATCACTCAGTTTTAGGAGAAATACATGGCCATTCCAGCTCCTTTTAGACCATTTCAGGGCAAAGACAGAGTACTTTTCACTAGAGAAAATCAAGTAAGTCAAAACAACAAATAGTTATTTTCACTTTCAATACTACACAGAGTTAATTTCCAAAAGCGCAAAAATTGTTATAAAAGAACCTTTATTTCCTTTACAGTCCTCCTTATATGCTCTCTCACTCTGATAAATGTACACGACCATCTTCCAGCTCCGAGAAGCGAGAGACAGCTTCACAGAAGTGGGTCAAGGAAGCTTCCCCCCGCTCTCTGAGCCCATACAGCCTGAGTTTCATTCACTATGTTCTCCAACAATTGCTTCAAGTCTTTGTAATTGGGCATGTGTAACTGTTCAATCAGATTGATAACACTTACTCATCCTTACAAAGCACTTGAGCTCTAGGGATGAAAGCAGCTTAGCACTAATGGTAACTATTGTCTTTAACCTACAAAGGCCTGGAGTACATGCTGGGGAAAAAAAAAAGTAGGAAAAAAAGCGTTTTAGCAGTTTAACTGAATCAGTTTAGAAACAGTTTCGATAAAATCAGTGAACCTCCCTTATGCTGGCTCTCAAGAAAATGTCTATAAATCAGCTTCTGAACCATTTAGCCGGAGCAGGAAGAGCTATGTGCTGTGCTCTCAGCCTAAAGTGCGTGGCACAATGCTGGTGTGCTGCTTGCCCAAGAGACACCACTGATGTCCTAATACAACAGTCCTCCTTCTCTCCCTTCTTTTCTGAAACAAATTCCCTGACAGGTCCAGCCAGAAAACAGTCTCTCCTTCATGAAGGGTCCAGGAATTTTTGTTCGTTTGTTTTTTCTTTCTCTTTCATCCAATTCAGCAAATGCCAGCCACTGATTAAGGTCTCATTTCCACTCCTGCTACCTTGCAAGTACCATTTCTTCCCGAAATAGCCCAGTGCAGATGGACCAACATCATTCATTTGTGTGTACTTTGAATCACCATGGTTAACAGGTGACTATCACAACTTGATGCTGCTGTATAGACATGGGCTGAGTGTACCCATTATGCCACTGAGGAATAATTAAGTAGTCTGTTAATAACCTTAAAAATGAACAGCGATTGCTATTAATATATTAGTCATCTTAATAAAACTACCCACATATACGTGATAGATGATGATGCTGACAATAGGCTTTATAAAGGAAAACCTGCGTGATGATAACATGACCTCAAAGGGAAGTGAGCTCTGTGGTTCAAATACATGAATTCAGAGACTGAATTCCCTCTCAGGTCTGCCACTCGCTTCCAGTGTTGCACTCACCTACAAAATGGGGGCATTTATATAAATTGGGAATATCTAATTTAATCAGGCACCCAGTATTGGAACATTTGCATGAAAGATTATGAGGAAATGCAAACCCCCACATTTGCTCCCTCCAGAAGCAACTGACTGGAGTCTACAGGGACTCTAAGCTTTTGGCAAAAAGAAACAAGCTTTTCCTTCTCAAGAACAGACCATTGTTAGAGTCATTTATCCCCCACCCTCCCTGGCTGCCTGTTTAAGGTCTGGCATTTCTCTGCTCAGGAAGCAATTCCATTCATTTCTGATGAATCCTCGTGAGTCTCAACAGGGCTGAGCACTGAAACAAAGTCACCAGGAAATCAAAGGAGGAGTGGGCTGTGAGCTGGCCCTCACAACAGCAGGAGAGAAGGATGGCTTTGTGGCTACAGGCACATGGGCTTATTGCAGTTTTCTTGACCTTTGAGGATTTGACTAAGATGTCAGATCTGAATTTCTTTATTGAAGGTACAAAGTAAAGTCAGTCAAGTGCTAGAAGGGAGAATGCCTTCTGGAAAGAAGACATAATTAAGAGCATCTGGGACAGAAGTATTTATTAGCTGTCTTTCTGCTGAGAGTCATCGGTAATTATTAGTTACCTAACATTTCTGACAAAAGCAGGGTCTCTCTTTAGTCAAGAATTTGATAAGTTGCACTGAAGAATATTTGGAATAATGTGAATAATTCTGGTCACTCAGATTCAAGAAAGATTGAAACTGCTGCAGGTATTAAAAAAAAAAAAACCAAAACAAACCAACCACCAATTAAGACAGTCATGGGAACCAGGAGTCAGCCCAAAGGTTGCAAAGTCCAGCCGGGTTTTTTCAACCAATCAAAGCAACAAAAGAAAGGGATAGGGCTGCTCTGAAAATCACAATTACAGAATCACAGAAAACACGTCTAGGGGAAAGCACTGACAAGGAAGGAACACTTAAGACCAGGTACAGTGTTGTTATAAGAACAAATGGGTATTAATAATCCATATTAATTGATAATGATCAGGCATGATTCCATGGAAAATTAAAAGATTAAGCATTAAAAGAAAAGCATTAAAGGACTGAGGTCTTATAGCTGGGAAATAGGTTTTAAGATATAGCTTACTAAGCTTATGAAAAAAAGGTGTGATGTGGTGCATTCAGCAAGAAGGAGTTGGAATTGCTAACCTGGTAGAACGCTCCCAGTTCTTTGTACCAATGCTTCTTTTAAAATAAAAAGGCAGGGCTCATATAAGACAGTTATTTTCAAGAAACATACACATGAAATAATCTGCATAGAAGTTTCATTTCCCTTTGTGGATTTGCAAAAAATTTGTTAAACTTTGTTTTTCCCCTATTACAATCAAAACATCTGCTGTGACTACACGGTAAAAAAAGGCAAAGAGCTAAGACTAAGCATTTTCTCCAAGGGTGACAGATTTCTGAAAAGTCTATCAGCAGGGCTTGGCAGCTAATGGCTAAATTACACGCCCATGAGAAATAATAACTAAGTTCTGTGGGTTGAGCAAATGCCAAACATGGCAGCTGATTTTTTTAAACTACAGAAACTCTCCAAACCAGGGGGAGTTTCCAACGCCATATACTACCCCTTCACTCCTAAGACATGTTCTGTAGTACATATTCCTCTGGCAGGATAACACCTGTACCTCCTGTAATGAGCTTTACCAGTTCTGACTACATTAGACCAAGGATGACTGGGGGCAAAAATCCCAAAATAGGTAGTATGTCATGACCTGACCTTCTCCACAAAACAGTACAGGAGACCTAAGCACTCCTAGGCGAGACCTTGATCCAAATATGACAGTTCAGGTCCCTATTGTACCTTGAGGGCCTCACTGGGAAGGGATGGAAGTCTCAGAGCCTCCCTGAAGAAACTGAGCTGCAGCTCCCCTTCTGAGTCGCCGCTCCCCTGCGCAACACTACCTGGATCAGTTAACGCGGGAGGAACCTTGTGCTGGTCCTCTCCTTTCTCAAAGCCAACGGGTACATGGAGGATGCAATAGTTTTAAGGTCTCAAGAAGCTGTAGCCCTACTCCCATTTGGATATAGCCGGGGTGATTACACCCTACCAGCTGGCCCTTGCACGCTGGCCAGGAAAATGTAGAGATGAAAGTAACATAGGAAGAGTGGCAAAGTAAGGGGGCTGAAGAGAAAGAGTGTATGAGATTGAGGGAAAGGAAGAGCAAGGAGAGAAAGCAATGGGAATGCAGAGGAGGATGGAGGAGGGGAAGAAGTGAAAGATGGATAAACCAAAGACAGAAGAAAGACAGCACGAAAGAAGAGACAGATAGAAAAGAGATGGGGCCAAAATATGTGCAAAGTCCAAACAGAACAGTGTGAGGAACTGCTATAGGAAATAAGAAAGCTGAGAGGATGTGTGAATGAGATGTACTTCTCTTTGTCATGGCAAACCCACTGCCTCCTGTCTGCCTCCTTCCAGGCAGCTTCCCTGCAAGAGCTTGCATTTCTGGTACAGCTGCCCAGTGGCCTAAATGTTCATCTCTCTATCTGTTAATGCAAGATACTATGTCAAATATTAGAAAAGCACCTAAAACCAGCTCTAAATAATCAGCTAGTGCAGTCTCTGCACATCTGTAAGGGCTGGAATGCAGCACCTTTTCAGTACAGCACCATTACAGTACGCCTTTAAGCCTCTGCAAACAAATCCAACTAGTGAACAGTTGTTGATTTATCGTGCAGTTCCCTAGAGCCACAATAAGGTTGAATCCACCTACTAGATTCACCATACAAATTCCTGAGAGGTGACTTGAATCACACTTAATCTTTGTAGCAGTATGAAAATGTTGAGGTGTGAGATGCTTCCATCCCTTAAAATGAACTAAATTGCCTCATTCCAGGAAAAGGAAAGAAGCTGCCTTCACCCTCATCAGACAGCACAACTCCTGCTGAGGTCAACAGAAATTTCACCGATGGAATGGAGGCAGAACGGATTGCAATTCTGCACTGTTTTTATTTGGTATTAAACATCTCTAAAGCAGACTGTGTCCCAAAGTATGCTTTCACACAGACCTGGTGTTCACATAAACAGTCCTGCTGGGGAACAGAATTTGGCACTAGCTGTCTTAGGTATAAAGGTGCAAATTTACTATTCATAAGCCTGTGTTATTTCTCCGACACTTATTTGCTCCTGGCTTTGAAAGTTTCTATAAAACAGAAAGAAACTACAGCTTTTTTGTGAAATGACAGAAAAGTGGCAGTCCTCCCAGCTGTAGAGCTGTGAAAAGATGGTGGCTGTTAGATATATTCTTTCTGACTGTATTTTTACAGGAGGAAATCAGTATGAGTACGCACAATCCAAGTACATTTCCTCAAAGATGGCACTTGAAAGCAGCTTTTGTTGGAAAACACACAGAAAAAGCCTTAGGAGAACAGAGCTTCTCCTCTAAGAGAAGCTCTCTCTATCTCACAAAAACCCTGAGTGAGTCAGTTCCACAGACCCAATCATTCCTGGGGTATCTGCAACCATCCATTTGGAAATACTGTGCTCCTCTTCTAGCAGTCATCCCTCTCTCGTGCTGTTCCATGGCTAAGGGAACATAGCCAAAATTCAGGTGTCTGTTCCTAGGAAGCCTTTCGTCCAGTGCAGCTGTAGACTCTGATCTGTTAATACTTTGTTAATTTGTTTCTCAGGATTACAGGGATCCCCCAGCTCTACTTCTGCCTGACACACTCTGCTGCTTGTATTTGAAGAGCTTCTAGAACATGTTTCAGAAGCAGCTGTCTGAAACTAAGAAACAGAGCACTTAGACATATCTGAAGATGCTAGTGACACAGATTCCTTGGCTCTTCCTTGGGCTGAGATAGCATCAGTGATGTTTTTATCTAAGGATGTAATGAAAGGAGACTAAAGATTGTCAAAATTTGGCTTGGTATTTTAGCAACAGAACTAATGCAATGACAAACAAAATTCAGGCATGTACCTTTCAAAAAAACCCAAGACATCAAATTGCTAAAAGTTGTAAAAATTATATAGACAGTTTCTGTCCTTATCAGTTTGTTAATCTCAATCATGAAAAAAGCTACAATTTCAAGTACTTCCTAGAATCAGGGTTGCAAACACACGAAGGTTCACAAGCAGCTTGTCTTTCAAGAGGACCAAGGATGTCAGTGAAAGTAGAAATTCTCTCTACATTCTGAAATAGTTTTATAAGCTAAGATGGTCTAACCAATCATTCTAATTTAAAAAACAGAGCACATACTTCTGCAGAGATGGAACAGATGCAGAGTGGGCAGGTAAGGCCTTTTTACCTTGAAACACACTCTGTTCTCATTTCTAAGCGATCTTTCGGTCTTACAGTTTACTTATTTGCTTTTCCCCTTCTGGCACTTTTGAGCAAAGAGCAGGCTTTTAAAACCACTGTGTCCCCTAATGTTAATCAGCAAGAAAAGCATCCATGGGCATGGGATATGTTGTTGACCCTAAGTGTTCAAATCTGGGTTTAGGGTCCCAAAACAGAGACTAAACTTATTACTGATTTTGGCTCCAGGATTCCTAGCACTGGTCACCTCAAGTGCCACGTTACACTTAAACATGCAACCAACACTCAAAGCTTTTAGAAACGTTTCTCAGAAGAGGTCCCATGAGTAAGGAAGAAGGCTGACTCCAGAGCTCAGGGCACTGTCCAAGACATTATGCCTGGGTGAGAACTACAACCACTGGTGGCTCCACCACAGGGTGAGGAGTGACAATGTTGCACTCTAAGTCTCCGCATGACACCTACCACCATTAAGGTACCATTTATGCAAGAATGGTTAATGACATAAGGAATGTTAGAAGAGAAAGTACAAAGCATTGGAAAAGGAAAAAAGATGAACAATTTAGGTAGCCTTTAATGTTTGATGTCATACAGTTTGAGTCCTCGCACACAGCAGGAGGTATTTGACGTTTTCCTCTTCAGAGATTAGCACTTGCAGGTATTGATTTAAACTAGGATTTATATCACGACTGTCATTTTTATGAAGGGCACAATAAGAAAGATTAGCAAGAAATCGCCAGACACACACCATCCTTAATCAGCTGCAAACTGTTTTCAACCTAGATCTGCAGGTTTGTCAGCAAAAGCAAAATGCACATAACTAAGTGGGGTAGCAGGAAAAGAGCATTCAGCCCAACAGAATAAAAATAGCTACCAAGAAAGGGTGCTGTAAGAGAGCTTTTTATTTTCTATTTTTAATCTGGAACAGATTCACAATTCATGCTGCCTCTTTTAAAATCTTATTATCTGGTTTGGATTAGAATTAAAGTTCCTTCTCAAAAACCAAGCTCTCCCCATGCCCTTTACAGGACATGGGTTCCACCCGAGCATGTCAGAGGCTGCCAGGCCAACTTCTCATTACCCAAGTCCCTTGCTGGATGCAGTCTCAAGTAATGTGCATCCCTTTTTCAACCCAGTCGTCTTCCTTTGGAAGAAGTAGGTTTAAAAAGACAATGCATAAGGGAAAAACCCACCCAGCTCCGTGTGAATGAGACCTGAAGATCGAATACATCGTTAAGAAGGATTTGCTTTGGCACAAATAGAAGTAAAAGCCTTTCTCCTTTCGATTTTCAGAAAGGGTTCAGCACCTACTTTGTTCTCAGTGCAATTTGCCCAAGAGCCTTTCAACAGGCCTCGTCCCTCTAATCCATTCTGAAAATCCCATTTTTGCCTGCTTGGCAGTCATGGAAATGTATGCTACAGCCAGGTGTATTTCAATTACAAAGGATAAAAATTACAGGGAAAAAAAAATTACATTTTCTGCCTCTCTTCTAACCTAGCCTCTAAATTAAAAGCAGAAAAAATGGGTGCCTCTTTCACTGCTAAAGTCTGCTTGAAAATTGATTTCCTGTTTAGCCTGCACCACAGAATTTAAATTATTTTATTCTAAAAAATTACAAAGCACCAGAGGTTCTTGCCTCTGAGTAAAATGGATTAATATTTACAAGAAGTATCTTTCTTGATAAGGTTTAGTCTGCATAGCCCTTTATCAATGGTGCCCTGATATGACAGAGCTGTTTCTGTTAGGGTTAGCTTCAGGCAACCAGCATAGCAGGTTTTGTTCACTTTCTGCCTGGATGAGCTTAGGTAAAGCACAATGATGGTCCCTATGAGGTACAATTAATCTCCTGAATGGTAAAAACCTTTGATATCTTTTCTGTTGTGTCTACAACTAACAAGAATTTCACAACTGCCTTATTAAGGGAAAAATATGTTGAAGCAGCTCCCTATCATTCATAGTGCCTTTTGAGCTTGTGTTGTTGATTCAAAGATGACTGAAAGCACATCTGCTATGAAAAGAAAGCCATGGAACTGAAAAAAGTGGGAGAGCTGTCCATGCTGTGTAGGAATCATCATGGGTTTAGACATACTGTCTCAACTGGGCCTGCTGTTGCATTTTTGTGGAGTGTCTGAACGGACCCCCAAAGCCGTGCCTGCATTTATGTAAGCAGCCAGCTTTGGATCTAGATTTCCTCTCATCACGTGGTGAAAGTTCACTGAGGCCAGGCTGTGCAAGGCTATTTCTGTCACAGGACTTGAATAGCAAGAGAAAAGAGGAAGGGCTGGGACAGAGACATCAAGCCTTAGGGGGCTGCTTCGGAGGGAATTGGAGAGGTGGGGTGCAGTCACAGTTATCTCCCACTCCAAACAGCAATTTTGCACCTGGGAGCAGCAGCAACCAGCTTGACTTCCCAGGCCTCTGGCTTAAAAATAATTAGGGGAACATTTTGCTGGTTTTTTATGTGCAGCCTACAGTTTGAGAAAACTGCTTTCCTCATCTGCACCTGTCCAGTGGGAAGCTCTCAAAGGAACAATGTCAAAATGCAGCGCGCCTTCCTGGCCCACTGGGGCCAATTTATGATGGCTGAGGATCTGACCCAGACCGCTTCTCTCATTTCTCTGCTATTCAATCTGTATTCAAAACATTTTGCTATCAGAGGCTTATCTTATGAAATAGTAATACCATTCTGGCTTAGCGCTAAGGGATAGCAATACATTAATGATCCAGGTAATCAGCTCAGCAACGTTCAACTGTCAGTCATAGCTCTCTGAAACTATCCTGGCAATAATAAATGTTTTCAGATATACTCATTGCTGATACGTTAAAAACAGTATCCAGTAAATGTGAGACTTACCTCTCTGTATACACAACAGGTCTAACAATTGCAATGATCCAATCAACCAGTCAAAAATAATTTTAGTTCTTGTACAAATATCTATTTTTCAAGCAGGGATACACAACCAGCTCGGGAAGAACTCAATAAAAGTTTTTAACATTAACTATAACATAACTCAACATAATTATCGAAGTAGAAAATGAAGACTATTGTTGTGTCCAAGGGGAAAAAAAAAAAGCTTCTGGAAGGGGAAAAAAAAATTGTTCTTTTATGTTTATTTTAGTAGGGCTGTACTTTTAGTTAGACCACATTTAAATTACTAGACTGGACTTTGAAGAGAGGATAACATAGCAAACCATGCAGACCATCTAACCCTCCATAGGTTTAATCTATGGAGAGCTCAAGGTTTCATTTTCTGCGTGAGGAGATAGGTCAGCTCTAATTCTTATACGAAAGTTGTTTCAATCCAGCTTTAGAAGAAAATTCCTGCATTACCAAGCCTCTCTCCCTACAGCATATTTAATAGTTCCTTGATCTCTTCCTACTACCAAATAATTTACGGGATTCACTGTGTCTCAGTCCATAGAAAGTAGGAATACAGTAAGCCTTTTGATGGAGGAGAGATCCATAAACAAGAAAAAAATTGTACATAGTTTTTTTTGTTTTCCTCGTAGATGTTTATCCAATTACCAGTATCTGGTATGTTTTTATATTCTGACTTAAATCTAAGTTTTTCTGTCACAGAAATCTAACTCACATAAATAATATTTTGCAAAGAATTAACGACAGGTTTGTGCTCCTTCAGCAATTGTCTTCCTCCTGAAGGACTGTCTCCTTTTATAGGGTTGCTTTCCTCCATTTTGCTTCCCAAGTAAACAACCTCACCTGACACCTTATTCATCATCCACTAATGGTGGAGAATGCAAATGTGCTTGCCCTCCCAATTTGTTACTTTTTTCATCAGACGGTATAAAGAGACTGAAAGCAACAGTTTTTGAAGGACCAAATGCTAGTGAAATGGTTAGCCCTCAGTGATTTGCGGTAAGTTAGAAATCATCCTTGCTTTTGCATTACCTACTGACGTAACTGCATCCTGACACCTGTGATCCGGTACACCACATTTTCACTCCCTTAACAGTAGCATTGATTTAGAATTAAAAATCAAAACCCCTAAGCCATAAAAGTATAGAGTCTAATTGAGGAGGAAAGCAGCTGAACTCCAGTTTCAGTTACAGCTGAGCAGAAGTATTAAAAAAAAAAAAAAAAAAAAAGTTTCTCAAAAAATCAGGAGATCAAAGAAGTTTGGTTTTGGGGGTTCCTTCCCCGTAAATACCAACATGCAGTATTTCTGAAAGGAAATCATTCCCATAGAGCCTATAGCCCATGAAACAGAAAAGAAGAAAAGAAAACTGAAGAGCATACTGAGCAACTACAGGAAACACCCAGAAGGACCCCAGGAAGAACTGCTGCTTGGGTCTCAGAGAGTCCCCACTCTCTAATAGGCAATTGGTAATACTGATGCCGATGAACTCTCCCCAGCCAGAAAATGACAAAACATTTCGAACCCCAGCCTTAGGCCAAATCTCTTCCAGAATTGGCAGGCCTTTCCTGAAATCAGAGAGGTTGAAAGAGCTACCCTGTCCTGGAGCTAAACATCTTTTAACCCCAGCTGCTGGACCATCCCTATAGAGCCAGAATTCACAGACGTCAACATTGGATTCAACCAAAACTTGTGAAACCCCAAATAAAGGGGCATATCTCCCTTTACTTGGGAAAGAAATATAATCAAATCAACATTTTTCTTGTGCCCCGTTTCTGCCCTGGGGAAGGTGCTGAGCAGTACTATTTCTACATGCTTCCTGCAGCATTCTACTGCCTTTTTCCAACCTAGTCTGAAATGTCCCTACGTTAGAGTAGGACTACTTCAGTTTCCCTTCTTATACACATTCCTCCCAGGAGTGAATGACTGACTTGTCAAGATGAAGTAATTAACCCTACAGCTTGTGTGCCTCGGCCAGTCCAAGAAAGGAGAGAGAGGATGAGCAAGAAAGCCAGTCACACCTGAAATTTATGACATCTGGGATGTCTCAAGGGAGCCAATTCCAGCAGAGCAGGTCTTGAGGCAGAACACAGGGCTGGGATTCAGGACAATGGGATTTTACTTCTGTCTCTGTCCATGCAGAGAAAAAGACATTTTACCTCCCTGTTTCCTTTCCTATCCCTTTACTCTATGAAGTTAGATCAAAATGCTTTGTGTGCTTGCAAATTGGCACCCTGATCCTGAGCCAGACTAGAAAGTGCAGCATGCTATAAATAAGGATTATGTTATCAAAATGACATTTGTTTGGGAGGCCACTTCGCACATTGGGTCAGAGACATCATTCCTGCCACTCTTCACAATACTAGCCATTCCACAGGTAGTCTCCCTTCTTGCTGTGTTAGCCAAAGCAGACCTGAGGGGGGAATCAGGGGCAGTAGGGGTCAAAGCCCATTCCACAATTTAGGCTCTTCTTTTATTTAAAAGAGAGGACCCAGTCACCTATAAAATATCCCATTAAAGCACGTTCAACCGAAATGAAAGATTCTATTCCTGCACAAGCTATCCAATCCAAGCATCAGATTTGGTCTGTTCCAAACAAAAAGGGTCTCTTCAAACAATATTATGAGATATTTCTGAAGGACAAGGGCTGGGTAGATCTCCAAGTAGGTTTTCCACTTAGGAAGTTCTTCCCCAAATAAGGCCTATGTAAGAACAACAGCAACAAAAAAAATCCTCCTGTAAACTAGGATTTTTCATTTCTTCTTCAGTATAGGAAGAACTGACTCAACGACGTGAAGGGATGAAGAGAAGCAAAGGACTAGTTCCTCACGCTGTCTGTTGAGGCAGGCCCAGGGCAGTCAGGCAGCAATCTGCAGTCCCTCAGGTGAGTGTAAAACAGATTTAGAAACACTTCGCCTCTCTCCTGAAGGTCCCCAAGGGGAAACAGAGCTCAAACTCTTTAATTAATAAACACCTTTATCCAGGAAACGGTACACTGTCCAAGCCCACGCATCACATAACGTTGTCTCCTAGCACTGATAAACTAAGATGAACACTTTGCTCAGTTTGCCTTACATAGCCATTGGAAATCTCTTGGAACAGGGTAAATCATTAAGAAAAGACCTCCATTATGCAGATGCCAGGAAAGATGCATATTAGGTTATTGCATGCATCTGTATCCATATCTGTGTCTTTATGTCTGTCTAAAAATATACACCACTGGTACTTCTTATTAGTTTGTTGAGAATGCCAATGTGAAGAGAAAATGGCACATCTTCGTTTAATATGTTAATCATGGGAGCATATCTGTGTTACACCATCAAAGCAACTGCACTTCTTATACAGAAAAGCCATGGGATAGACTTTGGTGATGTGCTCCAGAAAACAGTGGGAAGGTTCAACTCTGCCCAGCTCCAGTTGATTTGTAAATAGTTTTTGTTCAACAAGATAAAGGTATTTACATTTTATGTTTTAATGAAGGAGTTAATTTTCAATGGAATTAGGGACTTGTGCAAAGATTAACTGAGAAGGGTAATTTAGAGGGTTAATTTAATTTCCGTCTCTCTCCTCTGATCCCACGTTTTTATTCTCAGGCCCCTCCATCCCCATGCTTAACATGCCCTGTCAACTTTTAATATATCTCCTCTTATGTCTGTTTATAAAATATACCTCTTCTTTCAAGTCTGGCTCATTTCTTGACGTGACACAAGAAGGTAAGTCAACACATTTTAGATGAAATTCAGTGCCCACATTATTGCAGTTAGTTGAGTAGCTATTTGTTAATCTGGAACAAAAGTAAGACCTACTAAAAGATACAGACTAAAGAATACACAAGTGTATATTAAACAATTTACCCAGATCATTAAAAATCTTGCAAGATTAATAGAAAACTGACTTACAGAATCAATATCCATTCCCCCTCTCTCAACTCTAAGCCTAGATATACCACGAGAACAAGCCATATTAAATTTAAAGCTAACCTGATCTAGGTTTTGCTGTCCCTCTCTAAGGGCAAAGAATTCTATGACATTTGGAAATGGCAGCTAGTTACACACCATGCATTTTTCAGTAGCATCCATTTCAAAGTGATATCATTACATGAATGAGCTCTACACACTGCTTATGGAGAGCTTTGCCTAGTCTCATTTTATTTATTTATTTATTTTCTTTGCAAATAGACTATATACTATAAAGCTCTGAATAGTATGCATTTATGAACCTGAGCATAAGTGTGCTGCTATTTTCACAGGAAAGCTGTCATTATAAAAACAACCAGCACAGGTCCTCATAGCACTTGCCTTCGGAAGACAATTGGTTTCATGGAGAAAATACCAGCAGCTGCATTATCAAATAACCTGAAGACTGTGCTAGATAAATAATAATAATAATAAAAAAATGGATCTCTGTATGAGATGCAGAAGATAGAAAGAAATTAGTCTTTGCAGCTCATCTTCAGAACACCAAATAATATAGCTGACCAATAAAAATCCAAACTGAAGATCTTATTATAGCTGCACATACAGACAGCACTTGTTTTATGAGACAATGTAAATGCACCCAAAAGCACTAGAAGACAGATATTACCTTGTAGTTTCTAGAATCTGGTATTTAGCCCAAAATCTTTTAAGAGACTGCCCAAATTTCATACATCAGATGTAGAGTTATCTGTAGAGAGAAAAAGAAAACAGATGACTGTAAATATACTGAAACCCAATAAAAATGCAATATCCCCAACTGTATACATATTTCATAAGCAGCACAAAAAACTCTGTTCAATGCGTCCTGTAGAAAACGAGTTTTCAGTTCCTTGCCGTTACTACCATGAACATTCAGCCTAAATTGCTGCCCTCTCTAAAAGTTTTAAGCTCTGAAAAGCAGAAGAATACCTCAGAAGATGAATAACCGATTATCTTGAGATAATCAAGACACTTAACAGTGACCTTGCTTCTTTGTTCAGTGTGAACTCAGCTATTCCGCCAATGGTTCATTTTAGCCCGTTGGTAACTTGTTAGTCATCAATCCTGCTTAATTATTTCTAGCTAAAAAACAAACAAAATATTGATTTGGCATTAAACAAATTCATCTAACAAAGTTTCCGTGAAATTAAACATATTTATCCCTTTGTCTGCTAACTGAACCATCAGTGATGCTTTCTCCATATACTGCATAAAACTTTAGCTAGTATTCTAAGCCAATGAATTCAGGACAAAAATAGAAACAGCCATTACAAGATAATGCTACTGGATAATTCTTGCTTCCTGTTCTGTCTACATATATAAGCTTAAGATTTTCATGATACTCCAATCAAGCTGAATTGAAATGCTTTCCAAGTATAATTATTTTGTGCTATATAAGCTTGTCTCATTTAAAATTGGGAAGGGGGAAAAAACAACCTTGTGACTATGAACTAAAACAGTGCTGGTACTACTCTTTGAGAACGAGGCAGACTGTTTGTACTCTCACGTTCCTTGTTTTTACAAATGAAAGAAAATATAATTAGGATTCAGCACATTTATCTAGAATCTCCAAAGCAGAACTTACAAGAAATAATAAGGCATCAAGCTGGCCTTGCAGAAGTCTCTCATGCCCCAAACACAGCAGCACTGCATACAGTTCAAGGTGTCAAAGCAGCAGAAAGTGACCCTTCTTCTGCACAATAGCTGCCTAATAGGACTGTTTTGACAACAGCACCTAAGGGATTATAAATAACGATCACCTCCAGAAAGATGTTTCTTACATGTCTCCCACTTAACCCGAACCTGATTATGAGGATGTGTGGTGGTTTTGCAAACCTCGGTGATCTGAAACCCTGCTCTGTACAAACAGGTTTTCACTTCCCAGTTAAGGGAGCCTAGTACATAGTTACTCTGAGGGTCCTTTTCATTCTTGTGTTGGCATAGTGAGGTTACAAAGACTCTGTGAAAGTATCCAGCCAGCATGCCAGTTTTCACATTGCTGGAGAAAGTCCCACGCCTATTCAAACAGAGTGAGTTCCTCAAAACCACGTGTGGGTCATGCCAGGAAGGGTTTTGCATGCAGGGTTGCCAGCAACAATCACACAATGGCTATAGAGGAAAATGCATAACCTATCCTGACAGGCAGGATTGTCCCAAACTGCAAAGACAGTCAAAAACATCATGGATTTGCACAAAATAACTTGAAACCACAGTGTGAAAGAAGGAACCACAAGAGACTATTACTCCCAATTACAGAAGAACTAGGACCTGGCAAAGCTTCCCCAGATCCTCATGACCACAGCAGACCACTTACACACATTCTTCGTGAGGGAAATTTGCTTCTTCAATCAGGGTTATATCAAGAAAGAAGGGAGGCAGATCAGAGCAGCTGGTAGGGCAGTAAACCAGGGCTTTGAGCGAGCAGAAACACTTGGTCCTCTCTTCTTCTAATTAGCTCTAACACAACAGTAACACCTTAACACTCTGACTGCTTCCAGTCCTCTTTGTACCGTATCTAAAGTGGTTATAGCTGCCATTCTGTCTCAGGATTGTCCGGTTCTCTATTTTTAAATGTCACAGCTGAGTCAAGAGCCAGTGTCAGAAGAATAAATATGCAGTCACCTGTAGAAGAGCTAGCAATGACAGATATTCTGTACCAGTTCGCTCATCAAAACCATTTCTCATCTCACCATTTAGCCCTCAGGGATAACATGACCTAGAAAACTGTCGGTTTCATAGCAAAATATTTTTGAATAAAATGCTCTGCCCAGATTCAACAAACTCCATCAACTGATGATGCAATGGTGACAGAGTTGGTACGTGGTAAGCGACATCCTTTTTGTTGAGGATTTTGTTAAGCACAGACTGTTATCCATAACTTAACTGGCTGCTCTTAAAGTGGTTTCAGGTTTGCTTGCCTTCTTCAAAAATCTGTGTCTATACTTGGCAATCCATATGGAGAGTCAGAAAATTATGGGGAAAGAAATGACTCATCAGAAATGGTGTCAGATGAACAGTGGCAGGTTAAATGGTAACCACACTCACTTCGGTTTGTTAAGCAGGACAACAGACACGATAAGGAACCAGAGCCAAAGGGCTAAGGGCTATGTCGATATCAAGTTGATGGCCAAACAAAATACATGCATACTGATACACAGATAGCTCCAAATCAGTCTGTCCTTTCCTCTCTTTCTATTTCTCCTGATTTCTCTGGTCCGGGGAGGGGGGCACACATAAGCTATTCCGGATTTTGGAGAACAATAATTGAAGGGCGATGACAATGCTCTAGTTCAACCAGACAGGTAGGTGTGGATCAGCAGACCGAGAAGAGACATTCAGAGCACTCTCCCCCTTACAACCTTTCTCCTCTAATGTTTGCTGGTTTATCTGTGCATATACAGCTTAGTTATGGCCTCCAAACCACTTCTC
Source organism: Fregata magnificens (assembly GCA_013389945.1). Lineage (NCBI taxonomy): Eukaryota > Metazoa > Chordata > Aves > Suliformes > Fregatidae > Fregata > Fregata magnificens. The sequence continues at coordinate 169,748 of WAAD01005002.1, forward strand.
ACTAATTCTCCTCTGAAGAACAAAACAGGCTAGAGCAGAACTTCAGAAAAATGCCTAAAAAAAAGGATGGCAGAGCGCTGTGCTTTTCACTCTTTGCACAGTGCTGCTGTGCGGCTGAGTGCTCTCAACCCTTACGGACCAACCTCAAACAGTTATGGTGTCCACTTGGGCTTGCCACTGCCACATTTGGTTGCTGCTTCTCTGCATACAGAGGCAGTTGCAAGGAGGATCCCATGCCATAACAAGGAAGAAATGCCCACTTCATCACACCATCAGCACAGAGTTGGCCACCTGCACCTCGGTTAGCCATCAGGGCTCTTCTCCTTGACCTGGTCTCTGTATTTGGCTCTATGCAATAACAGTATGCTCAGCTTCCAAGCGGCTGTGTTTAATTGAGCAGGATTTTAAAATCTCACTTCCTATAAGATACACAAAATAAATCACTAAAAGGCAGGAAAACAATTTATGGAAATGAGGTTACACCTCTGCATGCTGAACTGGGGGGTGGATTTAGCATGTTTTGTGGGGCAGCAGTGTTTAGACCAGCGGAAGGTCTGGTCCAATTTCTGTGACTGTTCCTGGGTGTCAATGTAATTCCCCAGAGCTACACTGGGCTGGTGGTGTCTGAGGCTGCGTCTCTCTTACATTTGCTGTTAGGGACATGAGGGCATGTCCCCATGACCACACTGATGATAATGTCACCTGTGATAACAGCATGATTAAACCAGGTGGAGACAAGGGAGGTTCCTGGCAAACAGACTCCTCTTCCCTCATGAAAGCAAAGCACTTACTTTGGCCATTATCTTCAAGGAAATTTATTTGCTTCTCACATTGTTTTCAATTTTCTTGACATTTAAAAACAGAAGTACCTTTGGCCTTACTAACTCTCCCCCCACTGTTAGTACCTGACACACAGCTCTGCTGACTGGGCAGATGACCTTCTGCTCCTCTGAAATTAAATGAAGGCTCAGAGGTTTCGTTACCAAGGCAACTCATTCTGATATTTGTACGAAGTTACAAGCTTTGGAGAGAACCTGCAAAGCTGCCGAATCCCACAGGAAGGACACCTGTGGCTCGCTCTTTTAGGCTCATGTACAAAGGGACCAGGTCCAGTCCAGGTTGAAGCTCTGAAAGTCCTGTAACAATTTGAGTGTATAAATCTGATAGTCTAACACAAGAGGAACTCCGGTGCGTGAAAGTAGCAGCAGCTTGCATATTGCTAGAGAGGATGAGAAGTCTTTGCTAGACACTATGCTTTCAGAGATACTTAGCAAAAAGGCCAACACAAGCAATATTATTGCAGCCCAAATGAGAGCACTACCTGCAGAAACACAAAATAGCTTATAGCTTTACAACAGCGCCCTAAAACTGAAGTAAGCAAGTATCTCTTGGATGTGGCTGTACCAGAGGTCCCAGTAGGAGAGGAGGTTTATTGGACACAATTCCAGAGGATAATGGACATATTAGTGAGAGCATCTTTTAATTTTCCATGGAGGAAAACCAAAGTGAACATGAATAAATTACACTGAAACAACTGAGAGTGCCAGAGTGCTCAGGATTTAACAAGGGAAAATTGACTACCAAAACAAGAAAAAAAAAATCCTAACTAAATAAAGCTCAAGTTGAGCAGTGCTGAAAACTCCAGGGCATGGCGAAGAGAATGAGCCTCTCCGGGGAGAGTCAGAAAGCAGCTACAAAACTGCTGTAGGTAACAGAAGTCATGAAAATGAGAAAAAGATGAGATTGCCATTTCTAGTGTTTTAGTCCTTACATGGACTCCATAGGCTAACACAATTCATGAAGCCAGCAGGATTTTTTTTATCACCATAAAAAAAAAAAGACCATTGTAGATTTGTTCTTTAATCCCCTGTTACTGTTATTCTTACCAGGGAACATATACAATCCAGTTTATAATTACTGCAACTAGAATTCACCAACATTTCCCATTATAAGATGCTGTTTTCAGTTGCTTACAACTTTGTCAAACTATCAAAATTGCAATAGCAGCTTGATTTTGGCATTTTAAAGTTTACACTTTCAACTTAGAGCCTGAATACCTGCATTTTCTAAGATAAGGCTGGGCTTGGATTTATCAGAGAACAATGGCACATAGAGTGTAAAAATCAGCAAACTAAAGATGTAAGGGGAAGGATAAGTTTCTAGTTAATTCAAGATTTCATTCCCAGTTCTGCAGCAGGACTTCCATGCGGGCTTGCACACATTCCCAAGGTGAAATGGGGCAATAATGATTCTTCTTTACCAGCCTTTGTCTACCTATATCTAAATTAAATTTTTTTGGCTTCTCCCTTTGTGAAGGTGTGAATCCCTACAGCTGACAAGGGTGAAACAGGTGGTAGTTTGGGAAATGCCATGTCAGGCATAGATGTACTTCCACAGTGAACACCAAGGTCCTGCTCAAGACAATGAAATTGTCCATTCTGTGTTGAACGTCCTATTGTGAAACAAAGTTTTTGTTATTTATACAGTCTTGACAATGCTGCAATCAGCGAGGTGGTCATATGAACTCACTGAAATCTGTTAGTGGGAAGGTCACAAGCTACCAAAGCCAGCTTGAGTACTAGGACTGATTGTTGTTACATCCCCTAATTACGGTAGACAAAATAGCACATCTCTGACAAGTAACAAACAGCAGAGACACAGCTCAGGACATACACACCTTGCTGATGTATTTTCTCAGTAGCAAGACACACTGTCCTACTTCTTAAAATACAGAGTTGCATGACTTCCTGAAATAATCACCAGCATGACTGTTCCCAAACATATAGCTCTACTCCATGCTGAAAAAGTACTTCAGTCATACTGAGACCTGTCCATCTCTCTTGAAATAAGTCATTTTAGGAAGATGATGCTCTGAATAAATTCTTGCTTAGCAAATACAATCTTGATTGAAACATATCAGTAAGAAAGTAGATAAACATTGAAAATACCTTCATCTGTGTGAACTAACTGTATCAAGACCTCAATTCAGGTAAGTATGGAAACATACCTTTACAGAAAAGAACATATTGTTCCATACTAGAGGTTTCTGACTTCAAGAGCATCTAGAAACAACAGAACTGAGTCATCCCAAGTTACTGTGAAGTTTAAGTTTTTTGTTTTGTTTTGGGGGTTTTTTGGGGTGTTTGGTTTTTGGTTCTTTTTTGGTTTTGGTTTTTTTTTTTAATTAGTAGCATACTTGCTCTATTCCTATAGAGTTATTCAGGGTTTAGGTAAAAAAAGTCTGTAATTATAAAGTAAATTGTCAAGCACAATGAAACTGAATTGAGCCTATCCATCCTCTACTGCTGTTAGCAACCTTTAGTCATGCTTTCTGTTGGTTTTCATGTTGCTTCCTCCCCTTAAAGGAACAAAGCCAGCATCTCTCGCCACTGAGGGAAAACATTCAGTAAATGCAGTAGCCTCCAGCCTAACTAAATCCTGATATAAGTTCACCCCAGCAGCACACAAAGATCATCACCGTTCCTGGTGGACTGTTAATTGGGTTCTCTGCCTTATTATACTCTATTACAGAAGCAACTGTAATCGAATGGCCGTGTACAGAGAATACATCAACGACCCACTGCATGCAATTCTTCCTGAGACGTTTTTGTTTTTCACCGTCAGCCACCATTCCCTAGAGATCAACAGGCAGAATCTGTACCATCTATCAGACAGCACCCGAAGGAGAGACCTGATCTTTCTATTTTATTTTTTTTCCCCCCCACTTTTTTTTAAACTTCTCTTTAAACCAGAGGAGATATTTTTGAGGAAGGAAAGCAAAACTGGCAGAGGAAAAGATAATACAAAATTAAACAGTGATGCTTGCATAATAGATGGTGTCACTTGTTAGAAATCTTTAATTGCTTTTTACCATTTGGTGCAAATATTTTCAGATACACAACAACCTTCTAAAGATTTCCCTCGAGAACTCCACAACAGAGCACAGGATCCCTCTGCCACCATAACAAGAGTACTCTCCTTTACAAGACTGGGCATATTGACAATGTCAAAGCTAATTAGCAAAACCAAGTACAATATTTAAAGCATGGATGCAGGCGCCAGGTTTAGATATCACCAGTTACTGGTACTACTGAAAGACCTTCAGTTTTGAGCCCTTTATAAGCATATGTGAAACTTCAGCATTAGGAGTGGCAGATTCAGCCCAAGAGTGAAATGGTTTTTCAGAGGTTTGAGAGGCTTACATTTCTTGTGCTTAGACTCAAAATTACTTGGCAGCATGCTGAAAACAAACAAACAAGATCTTTTTCTCCCAAACACAATGCATAGTTTAATCCCAGAGCTCTCCACAACAGAACATTGTGGAAACTAAATTATAAATAGGTTGAAGAAGAAATTAGACTCATTCATCATTGGTGAATATTCATCAGGATGGTCGAGCCACAGCCTCCCAGTCTGGAAAACAGTACTCAGCAGATTACCAAAAGCTAAGAGAAATACACGAGGAAAGATATTTTAGGCACATCCTGTTTCACGTACTCCTTTCCTGAGTTTTTCCCCAAGTAGCTACTAGTTTAGACTATTTACTAGGCTGGATAAAGATTTAGACTGATCCAGAATAGCAAACATAATGCCTCTAAGAGCTCTAAGAGCTAAGAACTCTAAAATAATTCCAGTTTTGTTTGTTTCCCAAAGTTTGAGCAGAGAACATGATCTGGAATTCAATAAAATTGTACTAACTTTTGTGACATGTGCACTGAAAATATCTCAATATTTTACAGTGGATTCACAACAGATGATCATGATCACTTAAGTTGTCCCATCCTTCATAATAGTCTTTCCTGATCTAATGAAAAACAAAATTGAACATGAAGACAGGTGGGGCACAAAAAAACATCTGTACATAAATTCATACGCAGTGCAGAAATGCTGCAAGGTTTGCACTAAAACAACAAAACCAAGACTTTCACCAGGAAATGGGTGAGCTTCTTTCCATTTACCTCCCAGTAGAGCTATGCACATTTTTAACCAGTCCTTTGAGATTTGCCTTTTGCCAGTTATCTTAACTGCAGTTAAGGAACTACAGTTGCAGGAACAGCCTTTCCTTATGATGTTACATTTCTTGTGCTGCACTTCTTAAACTGTCATTGAATCGCGAAGGGGGACAAAAACTCATTCAAACTGCTTTTGAGTTAAGCTGTGTACTGCAGTATCACCCATCTCTAGCATCCGACATGAGAGACCATGGGTTTAATATATCTTTAATTCTGCTTCGATGCAAAACTTTGACAAAAAGCCTGAATCCAGATCCTCAGGTCAGGTAGAGATGTTGCCTTCATTGACATGCACACATTTCCAGCAGCTCAGGATCTGACCCACAGTCTTGAATGGGAGCTTGTCTTGGATCACTGTCCTTGGAAACAGCAGAAGCAGCCACCCCAGAAGTGCATATCAACAGGTCTGCAGCTGTTAAGAGTCCACCTCACATTACGAAATACAGTCCCATGCCCTTACTTATCACCCAGTTAGACAATGCAAATAACTGAGTTTGACTTTTTTGACAGTTGATTTGATTTTTCAAACAAAATTCAGATTCTTCAAGAGAAGTATTTTTCTTTTTTTCAAAGCTCACTTTTTGCTAGGAAAAAGTACAGTAACAAAAGAATGACCTGTTTCTTCTGCAGCTGTGCACGTAGCACAGACTTTCTCCTCTACAGTCAGGCAGGCTTGTTCTGATTCAGCAAATAATCAAATAAGAAGCAGCCATAGGGAAACAGCAGAAAAAGCACAGATTATGAAAAAAATTGCTAAAAAAATGCATGGGTAAATACCAAGAACAGAGAAGGCAAATAATATAAAAAGCAGTAATACAACGAATGACATTCAAGGCAAATATTAGGTGGGTTTAATGCAGGCTGGATGAATAAGGTAAATATGCAGAAGAGCATATGGAGACCATCCTGTGCCTCTGCACCAGGGAAGAGGATGCTGACAGCCACCCCTTGGAGCTCAAGCTTTTCTGCAACAGTTCTCAATTCAGCAAGAGAGAGGATGAGGAAAACTTGTTGACAGTAATTCTGCCAAACAGAATCCAGTAAACAAAAGCAATATCAACACACAACACAAGGCCTTGCTAAAAAGCCAAATGGCTTTTTTCATGAAGTGACTGGAGGAAAATAAAATTTAGGAAGTGAAATTCATGGTATAAAAAGCGTTACACAAATGGTACACCAATGAGGAGGGAAGGAAAAAACCACCCCCAAAACCCAAAAAAACTTGCAGGGAAAAGGCATGAGCAGAAGTCACAACACAAGGTTTATAAGAAATATCATTTACTCCCATAGTGAGTATTGCTATATTGCTGAAGAGATGAAACAGGCAGTGGTAAATTAAGCTAACCCATGTAAACAGAGATGGTGTAAGGCAACTGTTTTATTTACAAACTTTACGTCATATAGATGATCCATAAAAATGCATTACAGCATGTATATTGTGGATATGATCCTTTAATATCAGATTTCAACTTACCCTTGTTTGAAAACTTAAATTCACAGTTTTGGGTTTTTTATTATTAGGAAGGAACTGATCACTCATTCAAGCCCCCTGAAGAGCACTTTTTCTACATGTTTCATATAAAATATTTACAGTACTTATATTTATGCTCAATACATTTTGGCAGTTCTGCTTGGAAATCTCTTAGGGAAAACTAAGACAAAATCCAAGCCTTTCATTACGTTGCATTAAGCAGCCCAAACCAAGACAGTAAAAGTCTTATCACAGCCATGCATCTTATGTACAAGAGAGCATACAGCTTGTGTACCATAAAGTGAGGGGCACCATTAGAATTTACTTCAAACATTCATACACCTAATTTTTTGTGATTGTAAGGAATGAGATTCCTCACTGTTTAGCTTAAACCTGTTACCGCCACCAAACATACTGACCCACTGTAACACTTAGTGAGAGATACTGCTATTTGCAAATCATTGCTTCCCCTCTACCCTATCTTTCCATTTTTTACTGGCTTGGACTAAAGT
>WAAD01005005.1:0-13230 GCA_013389945.1 Fregata magnificens
CTTAAGATGTTGGGGGTTATTATTGTGGGAAACTAGGTATCTGTCTCGAGGATATGACCAGAGACTTTATTAACCTACTTTGCTATGGAGGTGCAAAAATATTCTAGGAACTGTGCCAAAGCCTGAAGGCTTATTGGACATGGAGAAGAAGGTTTCTCATTTGGGTTTTCCTTGGTTGGCTAGTGGGAATGGGAATAGAGGTCAGTGAATTGGGCCAGGAATGTAGTAGTTCATGTAATTGTGGTATACGCTTTAAAAATAAAGAAGGAGTAAGTACAAAAATACGTGGAGATTTATATGGTTATCGGGCATGTTATTTATTTATGAACATCACAGACCTTACAGAGCTATGCCATTGACTGAAAAAAAAAATTGCTTTTGTGGAATTAAAAAATACATCCGAATAAATGTCCTGTGTAGTGTAATAACGTATTCTAGCTGTGGTTCATATAGGCAGTTGAGCAGTAAATAAAAAGGTCTCAAGCATAGCCAGAAAATGTTGTGTAGACGGGGAAATACATTTGATTTGGAAAGCAGTTTCAATTTTAAGCTTCCATGAAGGAAGACAAATTAAACATTTTTAAAGATATTAACCATAACAGTATCCCTTTAATTTTCTATCCTTTCTTTTAAGTAAGATACTCTGAATCAATTTTTGTTCAAGGAGACAGATTTCTTGCAGTAATCAGTTTTGCTTTTAGCTCTGATTTTTAAAGAATAAGTGATAATGGCGCACATGCTTGAGGGTGTGATTAGAACGCAACATTAAAAGGCTTTTTAGGACATCTATGGTTGAAAAAGGAGCTCTGGAGAGGCCTGCATTTGGCAGCTGAGCAAGACGTGAATAAAGCATACCTTTGAAGTGTGGTGTGAAGAACAAGTCGCTTAACCCTTTCACATAAAATACCTTTTAGCGAAAGTTAAATCTAGGTGTTTTCTTCAGGCTCATCTGAAAGTTACACATTAAATCTGTTGGCTTCTATTCAGTCTCTTCTTTCCCTGAATGAATCCTGTACCTCTAAAAAGACCACCTGTCAAGAATATGTATTAGAAAGACTTGGCTAGTTGGAGTAACTCACAGTACAGGTTTTTTGGAGTGCCGTTGAGTATTTTTTTATTACCTTATAGTATTCTGTGGAGTATGTTGAGAAAACTTAATGAGATGCTGAGAATGCATATTGGTAGTGAGTTAATTAAATTGTCTTTTTTTATAATCTTCTTAAGGAACTTATTTTCTGTTCAGTGTCTTTAAAACACACACAAACCGTTGTTCAAATGCAAATTCCTGGATGTAAAGCCGACTTTACTTGACTAAATTTTAGGAAAATGTTCAGCTGGTAGAATATATTTTTGTAGGTTCCAGATATCTAAAAGCGTGAGAAGTTTTTACTTTTTTGTCTGTGAACACCTTCACCCAACTTTTATCAATCCGTATCAGTCTGCAAAGGACTTCTTGTCTATTTAATATCAAGTGACCTGTTGTGTGAATGAGCGCTGAAACTGATGCAAAACTCCTGAAGCTGACCTCCAAAATGGGTAAAACAGGGGAGAACTATTTGTCGATGAACTGTCGCTTCTGGGTGGAGTACTACTCTTTAGTCGTAATGCAAGCTGATGGGACACTTTGTACTTCAGGGAGGCGAAAAACTTGAAACAAAGTGGACATCTTTTCAGTACCTCCCCCTCTGCCCCCAGCCCTAAAGTTTTAGCATACAGACTTGTATTACCTTGTAACGTGGACAAAAATACCCCCAAAACAGATAACCTCTTTTATCCCACTACCATTTATATAAAACTCAGCAAATGCTGTTAGTGAAGACTTCTTAACAAAAACTAGTAGAATCGCAAATATTGAACAGGCAGCGTAATACTGCTTCCTCCTAGAGAGTGGTCTGCGTTTGAACTGTAGCATCTCACCTTCAGTTGCCACTTGCAATGGTTTCAGGAGAGAAACCAAGCATTTCCACAGTATACAGACCTTACTAGATTATGTCCACAGCAAGATGCTTTAAGTCTGGTGTTGTTCTTAGAGTGATTTCAATTTTTCTGGAGCTTTGGCTAGCTTTTGCTTTAGTTGATCCATACTGAGACACAGCTCATGCTTTCTATGTTCGTTAGAATGTGTCACTTCAGTTTTAAATATTTTCCCCAAGCATGGGCCAGGCTTAACTGTAGGTAAGGAGTGGGTTAGCGGTGAGCTGAGGAAGAGGAGGAATACTGAAATTTATTAAAACAAATTGGAATCTCTGATTTACTCGAAGAGGGAATTGGAAATGGATTTTTGAAAAGTGTTTCTTATCACCATTCATAAATCAAGCACAACGCGTTTTGTTTTGCTTGAGTAGCTTGAGTAAATAACAGCTTCCGAAATATTTTTCCTCTTCCCTGTACTTTACATTTACCTGTGAAGACTGCTGCACGTCTTGCCCTTTGCTTCTTTAAACTTCTAATATCTTCTTTTCATTAGCTGAAAGTTAACTCTGAGACATTCTCAACACCTGCAGTAACATATTGTACTACTTAAAAATGGTATAACTAGCCAGACATACTCTCAAATTTTAATTAATACAGTGAACATTGACCTGTAAATTAATAACTAATAGTAAATACCTCTTTATAGAGCAAACGTATCCTTTTGCTTCTTCCTCTGCTTTTTACCCTGAGTTGTTCTAAATTAGACCAGTCCCTTCAAGGTATGTACTGTTACTTATTTTATTTGTAACTGCGTAGCACAATCTGGGCTCAATTTGAGTGGGTCTTTACAGCACCACTTAATATTGGAGGAGAAAAAAAAAAGCAAACAAACAAACAAACAAACAAACCCCCAAAAAACCCCAAAGAGGTGGCTGTTAGATATGCCACTTCACTACATCCATGTTTTTGAGGAAAAAAAGGTTTTGTGTCATACAGTTACCTGTTTAAATTCCTTTTACCTACTTGTAGGGGCAGAGTGTGCCATTACCAAAAGACAGCAAAGCAAGCTGCTTCCTTATGTTGCAAAGGTTATTTTGCAGGAGTAAAATATACATCCAAGAGAGGGCAGTGGGTATTGTCTTCCAAGCGATGCTGTCACATCCTCCAATAGATCTGTTGAGCTCTTACCTCTGACTGGCATTGCACTGTCTGCATAGTTCCTTATTACTTCTACAGTGACTGGTCTTGGATGTCTGTGTCTCAAAGTGAAATCTAAGTGAAATCAAAGTTTTGCTCAGTAGTATCTCCTCAGCTATCTTTTTCAGTTTGCTTCTGTATCACATCTCTCAAAATAATTTTTTTTTACCCACTGTTAATTTCATTTTAGCATCTTTGAAGTACTGCCAGCTGGAGACTGCTGCGGAACAGTAGTGACCTGAAAATCATTAACAGCACATCCGTTTCTTAAATATCTTTAAAAATAACAGCTGTTCTTTTTGATAATGTCTTTTAACAATGAAACCTTTTTCTTACTTTTCCATGCTTGTGTCCTAAAACTTCTGCTATCAGTACAAACTTTTACACAGTGTATTCTTTCAAACTCTGTTAGAGATGGGTTAGTCTTCTGTGCTGCAGCTACTGGGGGCTCTTTGTAGGCAATGATTTGCAGTAGGGTTGTAAACAGATTTTGTGGAATCTTTTTAAGTCCATGGACTGCTGGTGAAAATACGTGGTCACACTTCGTAAGTGTCATCGTTTGTGTTACATGTGTCTGTCTTGTGGGCCCTGATTAGCTGCTTAGGGTAAGCCGATATTTAATATAGCTTGCAGGTAGGATAATAAGAAATGATGTAATTTATCCCTAGACTTGTGTCTCTGGCCGCTGCACGAGTACAGGATCCACCTTTTGTCAGTGCCTTTCCTCACTCCAGTGGGTAGTCATCCTCAGATTCGGTGTACTTCTGTAACTTCTGCTTCTTCTTCAGCATTGATGATGCTCGGACTGGCTGATCTGTTGATTTCCATTTGTTTATTCTTCCTTAGTGGTGATGGGCCTCATGCTGTAAGTTTAAAACAGCCTTCCAGAGAGCTCTGGTCCTTGCAATAAAGCGAGGAAGACTGGACACTGCACTGCTGTAATATTTTCCTCTGTCTCATAACTTATCTGTGTGTGGCTTTTCCTTTAAAAATTATAGTTAAAATGATTATGAATATCTCCTTTAAACGAGATTGTATCAGCTTTTGCATCTCTTAAACAATGCATGTACAGCCAGAGGGTAAAACGCATTATAATACCATGCTAATTGCCTGAGTGTGTATGCTAAAATTCTCTTGTGAAAAAATCCAACAAAAACAAAACCTAACTCCTTTCTAATGATACTGCGCAATTAGCCACCTCTCCCATTTCTCACTGCAAGGGAAGCCCAAGTCACTCCGTTAATAGCACAGGATTTAATGTGGTTTGTAACATATAGCACTGACTCTCAATTCAGAGTTGGCAGACAGGGGGAGAAAAGGCTCATGTAAAATTAAAAAAACAAGGCCCTCAAATCAGCAAGCTTTGGTTATCCACAAGTGAGGCTTTGTTTTAAGCTGGCTCTCTGCAGTTAACTGGTAGGGTGAGGCATTTCTAGAGAAACAATTCCTGTGTTAAGAGCCCTCTAAAAGAGATTAATCCTACCTATCCCACTCCTTATTGACTAGACAGAGCCAGTGTGACTGACTTAGATCATATTTGACATACACTTAAGCTGTCATTGTTACTGAAAAAGCAGTCTGTCTGTCTTCCCCTTTGTCTCAGCTACTTATTTTCCTACTTTCTGCTTCATTGTAGCAGCACAGCTGTTTGCACGACCACACAGTGAGCGAGATTTGGGAGCACAGCAACAACCATTAACCAGGTTAAGCGTGCCACACTTAGAGCCTTAGATTGGAAAATTTACTTTTAAGCTACTAAAGTTAGATGACATGATTTAGCATTTGAATAATTTCCATTAAGAATCGTCACAAAGATTTAAAATGTATTTTATATGCGTTGGTGAACACCACTGGCGGTTAGGAACCAGTTTGGAAGATGAACTCTTCAGTCTGTGATGGGAGAAGATACTTCTGTTTATTAGGCAAGGTCACTGGAGAATCTAGAACTTTGCCTTTGTCCTGTCTCACGTGTATTTGAGTGTTTATAATAGAATTGTTAAAGCAGCTACTTTACTTTGCTTAAAAACTCAGTATATGTGTATAAATTTCCTTTTTATTCTTCAGTGAGAAATCTATTGTTAAATGTGCATACATACATTGTTTTATTTTCTTCATGATTTCACACATTACGTGCATGCTTTCCTCACCTCTCCCCTCTGCTACCTAATAGTCCATTGAATGCGTTGATCAGTTTTTGTCGTCTTTTGGTAGGGCTCGTTGCCTGTCAATAATTCTACAGAGAACAGATATACTGGATCTGATTGCCTGTTCCTGTGTGTAAACTTTATGTACCCAATTAAACATTTCCCAGATAAGTGATTTGATAACTGCATACCCTCTCCCTGCCCTTTCACTTTCAGTCTTGGGAATCTTTTGGTTTTGTGAACTGTTCTAAGGGATTTTTTTATTTCATCCCATGCTCAAATATATTTTGAGACATGCCAAGATGTGATTGATTGCAATACCATGTACTGAAACAGTGGTATATTGGGTATCACATGCCCTTGAATATGAGCCGCATTATTTGTTTAAAAGCGGTATATCAAATATGCTTCGGTGAGCAGCCGAAATGCTTGTGGCACCAGGTTTTTTATGTATCTTAGAGTAAGGCTTTCTGGAAAAAGTCTGCATGATTAAGAGTCAAGCAACTGGGGAAAAAAGTTCATTTTGACTAATAAGAAAAACTTTGAAAGTAATCCAATAAAGTCCCACCCCTTCTGATAAGTCATGATGTAAATTTATAGGTATTCTTTATAAACGTAAGGGAAGGTTCACTTCTCTCTTAGAACAAACTCCGTCAGCAGTTTCCCACACCATCCCTGAGAACATTCTTTCATTATCTTGTTTCTGTGTAATAATTGCCATGGAGTAGTCACAAACTTGTTTTTCTACCAGTTGAAGCTATAGAACAATGTGTATGCGTTGACCTGGATTCAGAGAGAGAAAAAGTTACTGTTGGCATAGTCTCCACCTTGAAAATTTGCCATCAACATGGTAGAGAGTTGCTAAAGACTTATAATGCGTAATTGAAAAGGCTAAATGCCTGCAAGGATTCTTTGAGATAAGAATTGTCTTTGAAAACATTTTAACTAGAGGTCTGGATTGTGTCATTAATCCTTTCTGTACTTCTATTACTCTTTAAAAATTTATTATTTCTGAAGTGATTAGCCTGCAATGTAAATAGAAGCTACAGTTTTTGTAAAGTATCTTTTTTCTTGATACATTTTATATCAGACTCTTTTTTTTAAATTCTAATGTAGGTGTTAAATATAATAAGACATATATATTTGTATTATGTATAATCAGCAAAACCAAAAAGGTTTTTGATGGATAGAGGAATGGCCTTTCTACGTAGGGCACTGAGCTGCAATTCAGGAGATGCAATCCCCGTTTCTGGCTCTGCCCATAAGCTCCCAGCATGACGGAGGGCCTGGCTTCCTGCTGTACCTAATCTGGTGTAATTGGGAACTGCTACCAAAAAATCACACCGTCTTGCACTTCGCCCCAGCCATGTGCTTGCACAGCTTCCGCTCTGTCACATCTAGGGATCGTGTGGCTTTGGGATGACTTCATCCTGCTTGCTGCATGTTTAATGCCGAATCTGTCTGCACAGGATTGCTGTGCTGAACTGACTCACCTTGCGGGTGGCCGTTGGCTATCTCCAACGCCGGCAGGAGGGCAAGACCCAGCAACGGGTGGGAGCAGGACCCCCTCTTCCCACAGCAGCTTGCATTTATACAAGATAGCGTAGCGTGAAACCACACAGTCAGTCAATCACTTGGACAAGTATGTCCTTATCTAACTTGCCGGTTGAAAGGATAAAAATCTCGTACTTGGGATGGTACTGTTGTATCTGTGATGGTTTGGAGACACAAGCAGAGCAAGGGCTCATGAGCCTGAAAGCTTGTCTACTTCTTTACACTGGTTTGTTCTGGTGAAACAAGAGTACTGGTTACTCTAGTGAAAAATGTTACCTGCAAAGTCAGCTTGGTCACTAGTGACACAGTACTGAATTACTGCTGTAGAGAAAGGCTCTGGTAGATTTGACTAACTTTTAAAGAAAAGATAAACCAAAAAGTACAGTTGTTCTTGTTGTATAAGAGGCAGGTTTAGATTTATTGGTGAATGCAGGACTAGATATGGAAGAATTAAACAAGATGGACTGTAAGTGCCTTGCAGCCTTTATGCCAGAACATGTGTAATCCATTCTAGTTAGGTATAGAAAATTTAGGTTTCAACTTGATTGCGGATTTGATGAAGGATTTTGTAAAATTTTGGTGTCTGAAAAAATGGGTGATATTTCAAGAGGAACACTTCAGTCTCATGTTAAGCATTCAAATATATGTATTGGATTTTTTTTTTTTTACAAGAGCCAAAGTCTGAAATAAGAGAAATTGTCTTGTTTACCTGTATCTTAATCTCTTTACTTTCATGTTTGTATTTCTTTTTCCTCTTTTTGACTGGAGGGATCATTTTTGTCATGTTTATAAAAGGGGAGAACTGACCAAACTGATGTTACAGAGGAAACAAACTGTTCAAAATAACAGCATGTTATCAAATACATCAAGAAATCAAGACTAGAGAAATAACCTTCTGTAATATTTTGGCTATAGTAGTGTTGGTGTTACCTGTACCAGTAGGTGATATGGCTACAACAAATAGTTGTTGCGGTTGGTCACCATTTTTTAAGTGGCTGAATCATGAAGTCAATTAGTTTAAGTGGAAATTAATATAAATGTTTTATTTACTTTCTTAGATTCCTCTTAAGTACTAAAAACCTGGTAAGGTAACACAGAGAGCATCTTCCAATAAACTTTTTTGAATTTTACAAAATGTATTGTTTGATAATTTTTGCAACTTAATATTCTACCATTATTACGTAGGTAAAGTGTGAGTGACAAGGGGAGACAACTGGATGCTGTTAACACACCACAAGCAAGAGGAGGAGGTTGTGACATTGGCTGTATTAATGAACACATAGCCAGGCAGCCTGCTCCTCTAACAGCAGCCGAACTGCTGGTGTGAGCGCAAGTTAAATGTACTGAAAGACTTGTAATTGCTGTGAAAGCAAAACGTGTGACTTGGTTTAAGAGTATTAAAAGTAGCTTTTTGCAGTGGTTTATATGGTATAATACAGAATCCTAAATGATTGGGTGTTCTCACAGAAACATTGGGAATCATATGATTCTTAGAGGCATGATTAAAGCCAAACCAGATATTCCTTGATATTTCCCCCCCTCCAAATTTTATTTATTAACTTATTTTTTGCCCCATACCTATATATAATTTTTTGCTAAGTTATTTTTGGTTTAAATCTGAGTCTCTTATCTCTTTATCCCCAGCTACAATTGATGCTTAATAAGTGAAACCTTTGCAGACTTCAGTAGTAGCTTGAAAGAGCGCCCCATTGACTCTGTGCTGAGTGATGGATAGATTCCCTGCCTGCTGTTCACTTTACTGCTAGATTCACCTAGGGTGTAATATCCTAACAAAGCAGAGGAGGGAATTGAAATGTGTTCTTCTGAGAACAGCAGTAAGTAAAGCTGCCTTTCTAGTTGTTCTCTCAATTAGCTCCTAGGAGATTTTCGTGCTTTTCTAGTTTCTCTTGGGGATATGTGACCTGATAGCGTATTGCTATAAATAATTATTTTACTGGTATCAAAGTAGGTACTGTACACAAACACAAAGCAACGTTTTCAGCGTCTTTACTGGATGCTGTAAATACCAGTTTTTCAGAGAGGCTTTTTTCTTTCTTTCTTTCCTTTTTCTGTTATTCTTTGGAATATAGTCCTGACATTTCTGATCTTCATAACTTTGTTAGTTTTGTGCTGTCCCTTGAAGTGAAATTGCTAGTGAGTGGTATAAAGCTCGCAAGCTAAGGCAAGGGGGTGGGGAGCAGTGTGAAATTGTTGCAGCTATGGGGGAAAGAGTAGAGGAATTGCTTTCAAGCTGGATATTGCAGGTGATCATTACTTGTTTGCAGAAGTGGGTTATCTAAAAGAAAAAAGAAACTGGCCTTAAATGCATATGCCACAGTAACCCCATTGAACTCATTCCTTTATCACAGACTATAACAGGAGCACCAGGAAAAGACGATTCACCTAAACTGATTTTTGCTTTATGGAAGCATTTGAAAAACCAGAGGAGAGCGGACACACCAGGCCTTGCTTTCACAGCTGTGATGAAGTTTAACAGTTCTGCAATACATTTAGCTCTTTTTGTTTATTAAAATGGGTCCCGCAACTAGTGAAAATGAGCATTAATAAATCTGTGGTAGCTATCAATATAAATTGACAATCAATATTATTTGATTAAAGACCAAGCATTTTATCAAATCTTTCACTCTCACTAATGAGGCTGTGTGACAGCTACATCCATGGGAGAAGTGTAAGAATTAATAGGACAGTGATGTTCCCTGGTATTGGTTGCCTGATTGTGTTCTGACTTAACAGAATTTAGTATTCCTAGATAAGCGTCATTGTGGATACCGAACTAAAGAGCTGTGGTACTTTGAGGTACAAAGCGCTGTCAGTTTTCTCAAGTGAGGCTCAGCAACGGAAGAGGCTTGGGAATCAGTACTGAAAAGTTTTAAGACCATCAGTCAGAGAGCAAAAGGTGGATATCAATTTCATATTTTTGGGGGTAGTGGTTGAAAGGATTTTTAGGCATTCAGCAATTACTTTCATATCCATATAATCTTCTAAGATTTTTTTTTTTTAAGGGATTGGGAAGGAGGTTAGACAAAGTACAGGCTTGATACCAATAGGGGGGAAAAAAAAAAGTTTTGCAGTTTGTATTACTGTTCATGTGTAATTAACATTGATTTATGAGAACTTGAATTTAGGCAACTATAAACTGCTTCATGACTTTCTGCAGAGCAGATATAAACTTGCTCAGCTGTAGATGGTCAACATTCACGTCCTAAAATTTATTTTCAATCTGAACTAGATTTTGTAAAAGCTGACTGTTGGATTTTTGTGTTTGTATGCATCTAGCATAATTTTGTAGCAGTACAGCTGAAGAAAGTGAGTGTTTCAAATCCATCAAAAACCCTATTTTCGGTATCTTTTTACAATGATCTCCACTTCAAACTTTCAGTTTTTCATTTGTCTATTGGAACTCCAGAAGTGACTTTCTCTGAATTTGTCTCGGATTCAGATTTTTTACTTTGAATATATTGCTTTCACAGTCTTGACACGTATCGCCACCGTTGCTGCTGGTAACACAGCTCATAGGCAACTGGAAGAAGTAGAAGGTGTGCATTTGGCTGTTGTTTCAACATGTAGATGCCATTTGATTTAGGTGATGAGGTCAGACTGCTTACTTTAAACAGTTGTTAGGGCTTACTGTAAAAATCATCACAGGCACAAGTACAGAGGCAGTGTAATTGAAAATCAATGAATGCAAGTAACTTTATATTTAATGCTATTCTGTATTTTGACATTTCCATAATTTCGGACAGTGTGAGAGGAGTACTTCTGTTCTCTTAAAATAATGTGTTGAAATTCAGACTTTGCCCGAAAATGGTTTGGGTTACTATTCTCAAACTGAATTCTGTTATTCTATTTTAATATTTTATTAGAATTGGGAGTGACTATTTTAATCTAGAATTCAATTAAAAGGACACCTTTTGAGGTCTTCTGGTAATTTTGTGTGGAGGTGTGGCATATGTGAAGAGTATACCTGAGTGTAGGTTATAGTTTTTAATAGTTTGATTTTTAGACTAATAAAATGAAAATGTTAGCAGTTTTTACTTAAAATTTCATGTTACTGTAAAAATCAGATGTTTGTTTAGTATATGCATTAAAAGCACACTGTACATAATATTTAAATGATTTATGTGAAGTTTAGTTTGACAAGTAACGGGTCATTAAGACAAAGAGACATTTTGAACAGGGTCATTTTCACTGGAGATCGCAGAAGCTGCCTTCAGAGCTGTTCGTTATCTATACAGCCCGAGATTCGTTAGCTAATACAGATGGGATAACCCGCGTATTGCAGAACCAGAAGAGCTCAGCCCAGCAAGCCTTTCAGCAACAAAGAAATAAAAGCATTCCTCTGTAACAGGCTTCAGCACTTATCTCTGTTCTCTGGTACTGTTTGTGCTGAACCAAAGCAGCTGCTACCCTGAGTTAAGAGAGAACAAACTCAACATGGCGTGAAATTACAGCACTTCCATTCACATTCATTAGAGTTATATTGTTACCAGCTACAAGCATGACTGGTCTTTGCATGAATAATAACAAGAAATGCTACTTTGTGAGTTTTACCTTAAAACATTAACAAGACACAATGCAAACTTTGAGACCATGTGTATTATGGGCCATCTAATAATATATATTATTGCGTTTTTCTTGTCAATTGCTGGAATAATATTTATAAGATTTGGAAAAAGGCAGATAGGAAGTTTCTAAACGGAAATATAGTTCAAAGGTGGCTATTAGAAATAACTCCAAAAGGTCTTGAGTGTAGGTTCCCAAAGCTGTGTCGCTGCCACTAAAACATGCAGTGTCTGGGATGTTTGTCATGGGGGAGGAGAACCAGTATCCAAATCCTCAAGTACCAAACAGATTATTCCCCCTTGCTTAATTAGAAATGAACAAGCAAGCAAGTGGAAACTTGTTTTGGTATTTATTCCTCTTCCAGCTGATCAGTTTCACCCTGTCTGCCGATAGGTTGGTTTTCAGAAACAGCTCTGTCGCCTGCGATAAATTCAGTGTCGTCGTCTTGGAGCTGCTGCAATAGTGAGACCTGAACATGGCTAAGAATCCGCTGTGTGCGGAGTTGTAGTGGGCATGCTTTTTACCTCCATGCACTCAAATCCATGGTGCATTTTGTCTCAAAAGCCTTCGGGACACTAATAATAAGGAAACACCTGAAGAGCAGAGAGGACTCTGATACATGCTTTGTCAATCCAGCAGTGTAGAATTTTCCTCAACAGGTTTTGTTACGGTCTTTTGGTTCTTACTAGTCTTTAAGCCCAAAACCAAAGTCAAACTATTCTTGCTCTTTTTTTTTAATAATGCTGTTTTTAATGATTGATGAATTGCATGTTGTTCCAGCACTTTTTCAATTTCTTGGATCTGTTTCACATAGATACGTGAATTGTATTCCACGTCTGCCCTGTTTATGAAATTTTGACATGTCAGAAATACCTAAAATTTCAAAGCTGGTTCTGATATGTTGAGTTATTTCCTTGTTAACATTTACAAAATGGGTTATTCTTCTATGACTAATCAGAATGGTGTCTTTCTGTTGTGATAGTACTCAAATTCAGAAGCTGATTGCTATAGATACAGCCTAAATATACAACTAGGAGCTTAAAAAGCTTGTAAGCTTCTAAAGCTTACAATCTCCAGAACAAGAGGAAGAGTGTTTAACAAAACCACAAGCTATCTGCAGCTAGTTTTATGGAAATTGACTTCCTCTGGCTGTAAACAGTCAAGGTGATGCCCAAGTTTCAGACAACAGATTTTTATCAATCACGGAAGGTTGCATTACTGGTTTACATGTGTGTCTTCAAAAATGTTGTTTGTGACTTCTGATTGTTTTAGGTCTGTCCATTTCAGGTTCTATTAAGCTTATGTAATTTGAGGTAAAAAGCAAACAAAAAAACTATTAAATCTGTGAAGCTGCAGCTAATTTCTTCAACAAAGTAAACCTACGGACGAGCTGCCATTGTTTTTTGCTTTACACTTTTTTTGTGTTGTACAGCCCCTGGACATGATCAGTAAAGACTTTTTAGTCTTTCTTTAGAGAAAGTTACACATGTTTACTGCACTAATTTATTACAGATAATAGAAATGGTAGAAGTAGATGTGAACTCTCTCAAATAAGCTGTCTGGATCTTAAGCATTGTTTTATTCTGTCTTAAAGAAATTGAAACCATTTTAGAGGATTAATTTGTTTACAGTGTGAAATAGCAATTGTGTCTATTTAAAGAAAATTCTTTTGTCATAGTTATGTTTTTAAGTTATATTTCTAAGGAAAAATAATGAATCAAACTGACATATTTAATTTTCTTCACCTTATTGAAAAAGAATTGTAGAGTGTGCTCTAACTATGCTATAATACAGCATAAAATAAATTCTGAAGGTTTTAAATCAAATATTTTTCATA
>WAAD01005012.1:1326-15464 GCA_013389945.1 Fregata magnificens
AACCAGATTTCCATGTATCAAATTCTGTACTCACTTGTTTTGGGCCTGGCACAAAGCATTAATGACAACTGACTTGCCACCTCCAGTAGGTCCAACTACCATTGTAGTGTGACGAGTTAACATTGTCTCATACATCTGAACTACTTTATCCACCTGTAAAATAAATATTGATTCAACAGACTGGTGTCCGAATTCTTCTGTTGAAAAGAGCAGCAGCTGGTCTATACCAGCTAAGCTTTCCTGGAGCCGCTCCAGAGTGCAGTAATGCATATCCAGCCTAATGTTTACAAGAAAAACTCAAGCAATGAACATTTTTTATACCTGGACTGGTAAAACAATGTAGCCCCCTTCTTCCAGCACTTGTTCTACAGCATCATTAAAGTTAGGATAGCGGACTCGAGGGCAATCCAGGCCAGGAAACAGGTCAGAGATTAGGCCAAGGAAGAGAGGTACATCTTCAAACACAAATTTAGGAAGATTCATATCTCGTAGAGCTCTCATCAGTACAACTTCCTAGACAAAACATAGCAGAATCAATCTTTACCAAATAGCTAAACAATTATCTAATAAGTAGTAATTTCAAACATCTCTAAAAAAATATTGCCTGATTGCTTTAGTACAGCTTTGAGAATGTTTTCTTGGCATCAGTGACTAGTAGAAAAAAAGGTTATTTTATAAGATTTAAGCATACCAATAACTAAGAATAATACACTGCCTTTTCTACCATATTAACCAAATGCCAGATGGCTGGACTGGTCCACACCACAGCTTCCCTGATTTGATGTTAAAATAACCAGCTGTTTTATGAACATATCCAAGTTCTGTAGTCCCCTTGAGAGCATCATTTAGACTCCAACTTCCCGCCAAGCTGCAATGTGCATCTGTACATAACTTTATAGGAGAGTTTCCTTCAGCTGTCTCCAAGTCTTTCAGAAGAAATTTGAATAAGAATTTCCCTAGGCAACTGGGTATCACAACCATACATATAGAAATAAAAAATAGGTGTAAAAGCCATAAAAAGCAATGTAGTATTGAAAAACTTTCATTTATAAGTATACTGTACTAATTGAGCTACACAATTAACAACTGCATGACTGGAGCACTCACTGTTCAAAAACCGCTTTCGCTATTCATCCAGAGACATTCATCTGGCTATTTGCATCCTGGACTTAATAAGAAGTAAAATGCCTCATTTTCAATAGATTTCCCTACTTTGACTTGAGTTCTGATGGTAACTTATTGGCAGAGGGCATGATGAAACTCAGTAAGAACAAAGTGAAATAAGACGACAAATAACACCAGTGCCCCTATTTCCAATGTAGACAAACTACAGCAGATGTGTAAACACATCCTCTTCCTAATGAAAAAAATTATCTGCCCAGGGTAACTAAGTAGCAATTCTACCTCACTGAGGTCTGCTGATCCTCTTTTCAGTTCTCCAGCCATCACCAACACTGACTTAAGGGCCCGCAGTCCAAAATCATAATGATGCTGTTTAGAAAGTTGTTCCTTTGCCAGCTTGTATAGCACTGTCATCTTTTTGGCAAGGATCTGTTTGAGATTTAAGTTAGAGAATCACAAATGTGTAAGTTGCAACCAAACACTGGCCATGCATACATGGGTGTGTACGTGGGTATGGGTAGCAATAAAATTTTATTACCTTTGCCATAAGGAACCCTTCAGAAAAGAGCATGATTTCACAGATTTGCTGAAGATCTGGTACAATAACAACCACAGGCCTGAACAAAGCTTTTACAGACTCAGGAAGCTCAGTCCGGCCAGCATAACCAGGATTCATCGTAATAAAAATGCCCATACGGCTATCAAGGGTAATTTCCTGTCCTTCAAACTAAAGGCATAAAAAAACATTAGAACAACGTGTATTTGGAATTGAAATAAGTAGTACTATTTGCTCAAAGAGAAAACCAGCAATAGTGGGGCACCCACTTAGGGCAACATGTTAAAATATTTAGCTTTAGATAGTCATCCAGATACATTCACCCACTGTTTGTATCTTGGATATAAACATCAAGACATTTCACACTTCTCAATCAAATTTTGTCTGAGGGTTTTGAGTTCCAATAAACATCAGTAAATAAAGCCTCACAATCCACATCAAGTTAAGTAACTCCTCTCTCTAATTACTATTATACTATTATCCCATTTACTTACTATTATCCTATTTAGCTTACTTTTATCCCACTTCACAAAGGAAGAACCTAGCAAAGGATTAGGAAATCAGCAAGGATTTAACATCTCTGAAACTGAGAGTACATACTCTGGAGTTTGAAGTGTTCAGCACAAATGAATTACAGAAGCCTAATGATGGCGTCTAACCCTGAATCTTGGCCTCAAAAACAAGATCAGCCTTCACAATTACTCTTCTTTTTTAATGTTTACCTGAAATGTTTTCAACTGATTCATTAAAGCACTTCGAATAGTCTGAATCTGAGAAGAAATGACTGAAAGCACAGAAGCATCAATACGATTGAATTCATCAAAGCATCCCCATGCTCCACACTGGGCAAGACCAGAGAAAATTTTACCAACTGCCTAACAAGAACAACAAGAAAAACATCTCAGCAATGAATATATAAAACATTCAGCATCAGCAAATTTTGGAGTGTGCTAAAACTCTTAATGCCTGAGTAAAACCTCTGGATATTTATATATGCAGGAGGTAGCAAACTGTCATAAGGTCTTGCAAGCGCAGATTGCCTATGATGAGCTTAAACACATATCATTTAGCCATTGCTCCCCTGCTTGAAAGCACCTGAAATTCCTTCAGGAATTTATTCAAAATAGACATTTTTTACTATATTTCATTATCAATTGGCATGGTATCTCTAAGGGAAGCACGTATTCAGAAGTTCAGAGTACCTCCTTATCCTGGGCACTGAAAAAGAGCAGTAACTGGCATTTATCAGAGAACACAATTCTTTAACTCTTACTTTGAAATCCATGCCTTCTCCGCAGTTTGTCACTACACACAGCAAGCCCAGTGCTTTGGCCAGATCCTTGGTTGTTTCCGTTTTCCCTGTACCTGCTGGCCCTGCTGGTGCTCCTCCCAAAAACATTGATAAAGCCTTTAGAGACAGACCAAAAAGCAAAGCAAAGCTTGGATTACGTTTATATTAGGTTGGTAGCAAAATCACAAATGAACCCTTGCGTACAAAAAGCCTTAAATTTTATCTGTGAATGCATTCTACATTATCTTTGAGGCAATCAGGTTAGAAGGATATCACAACTGATTTCAAACATACTAGTGTTCACATTGGCATCTAGGAGATAACAGGAAGTGGCAATAAAACAATTATGTGATTACCTAGAAGTGTATTTTAAAAGGGCTTGTTAGTAAAAATCTCCTTGAACATATACCTGTGTAAGTGTAAGATAAATACGATCTGTAAGCGGGGTGATCACAAGACGTCCGTTCAAACCCATATACTCATAACCATATGAAAATGTGCCTGTGCACTGCCGCACATTCAGTTCATCTGGCTCTCGGTCCCAGTAAAAACGCAGCTGGCTTTCCCATTCAAACTCCTGAGCCTGCAGAATGCTACACAAGAGACACTTGCTCACGTGAGGTAAAAGGCTGGAAATACAATTTATACATTTGGTATTTTCTAAATAGGTTGGGGGGTGGTGTTTACCTGTCTCTTACGAATGTATCAACAATGTCTCTGGCATGAACATCAATAATGAGAACAGTGTTGTATTTTTTCCTGTCATTTTTGCTCAAAGGCATTGTAATGCGAGTAACCAGGTCATCAATTTGCTTATGCATTTTTTTAGCATAAAGTTTCATTGCCTGTTTTTCTCCCTTCTTCACTTTCTGAAAGACATCCTCTACCTCCCAAGTCCACCACACCTGATTAGCAGCCAGCACCATCATGCCATGGTAGAGTAACATCCAATCAACTCTATGGGAAATACATATAGGGAGGGAGTCTGAGTTACTGTTTATTCTAAGTAACTGATCAGGACAGAAGAAAAGAAAAGGGAAAAAAAAAGAAGTTCCTCCTATTTCTGCAACAACTACAACATGAGCCAAACTTTACAGAGGTGTACAGAATTCTATCAAGGTATGCTGCAGTATTTCAAAAGCCTAGGAAACACTCTGATAGCAAAGCTGCCTATTCCATGTGTAAAGATTGCCAAGTGGAATTCACAGTGAGAAAAACATACTGTGCACACAACACTAAAAATAAAAACTCAAGACTTAGGAAATGAGATACGATAGATAACACAATTTTTTCTGGTTAGTGAAAATACTGCATATGCATGTATTCATATCCCTCCACGTACAGAAATGTGTAAAAATTCAAAAATGAAATCTTTATTCTTCTATATCGCTACAGGTTCATAATAACATATAAGGTATTTGTGTTATTCTTGACACTGATTATTTCACCTGCTTCTGTCTTCACAGTATCGAAAAATAGCTTCCTTAGTAAGGAGTCTGTTCGTTCGTCTCATTTCTGCTAGCACTGCTGTCATCCAATTCTCCACTCTGCCTTCTGCAGCTACAGCCTGCCGGAACTCCATCACCTCCCCCTCAGCTGAAATCATGGCTGTTGCAATTTTCTCATCACTATCACCATCCTGAAACCTCAGGGAGGCTATGTTATCATACATCTGAAATGCACCAACAAAGAAATTCACTGGCATTTTAGAAACAAAGCTTCAAAGATATAAGTGTCTCTAGCCCCCATTTCATCTTGAAAGAAAATTTCCATGGACTCTAAAGAGAAATGGATCTGACTCGTAAGTAATCAAATACAAATGCTGACATATAGCTCGGCAGCCCAGCTACAGAGTAAACAAGTAGATGATCTGGTCCAAATGACATTGAGTTTTTTTCTAGAAAATAAAGATCTATCAGGAGCTGCAGGAAGGTTCTTTAATGATTAATCATTCTAGTGTATCTTGAACGTTCCTCTACCAACACTCCTCTACCGTAACTGCTACTGGCCAGTACGAGAGCCAGGAGAGACTATCGATCAGATTTGATTTGGTTATGCAGAAGTTTCTTCAAGATGCTGCCAGGATGCTCTTTGTATGCAGTAAATATTAGCGCACCCTTAACAGCATGTACAGTATAGTCTGTTAAACTTTTTAAAGCACCTAAAAGAACAAGGCACTGTGGAAAGCCAGACATTGTACCTTTATCATGTGTTCCTGGACACAAAGTGGGTTACTGCTGCCAAGGATACTAAGCAACTCCTCATCAGATATAAAGAAAAATCTTGGGAAAGCATTTCGCTTGGAATCCAAATAATCATTCAAGCTTTTCTGACATTTCTCCAGCACATCATTTATATGATGGAGGTCTGATAGACGATTTGGGGCTTCACAGGATTTTTTTATTGTTGGTTCTTTTACAGTTTCATCCATTATCTACATAGGGAGAAAAGAAAGTTTAGAAAATACTGAACCGCAATGGATTATACTAAATTATATTTAACTAGTGACAAAGCACACAAGCAGCACAAGCGGTATAGGTTCTTACAGAAGTGAATTAGACAGAGTTTTAAATATGGTTTCCTATTGCTGCAGTGCTGTATGAAAACACGGAGATAGCATGCTTTCAAAGCTGAGAGCATGGAGATACTACCGTAAAAGCAAGTGTAAGCAAGACAAGCCTGTATCTCAAGTCATGCAAGCATAAGCATATACCTGACTTTGCTCCTGTATACAGTGGTACTTCAAGTGAAGGACAAACATAGCATTTCAGAATCACAGTACTATCTCAATTTTCCAGATGGGAAAAAGAAAAGTAAGCCATTTTCATACTGGGAGTATGTGTTCAGTATGGGAACAGTGGTATTATACCAGAAAAGCCTTTTTACTATGTATGTAGGTCCTCAATCTATAGAAACACATCTAAGCTTCTTATTACCACGGTAAAGGTAAAGAGATGTATCCGATGAAAGGAAAAGGGGATTCTGCCCACCCCATACTGCCAGCCAAGGATCACACCTCTGCCCAGCTTAGCTAAATCAGGAGAAGTCTTCTGTTTATGACAGCTGTGAAGTAAAACATGAGTTCCTGGGTTCCCCAATTTCATACTCAATTCATTATAACATATCATTCTCAGTGTTACAAATGACACAGAAGACTACAGCTAACTATGGAACTGGAAGCAAAATGCACTAAATAATTATGCTGATCACAAGCCAAGTCAGTTACTTGCCTTTTTAAACATCCTGTCTACGCTGTCAAATATTTTGGCTTCCTCTGGAAGCTGTGATCTGATATCTCCACCAATAAAGATGCTCTCCAGGTACATCCATTTTCTCTGAACGACTATCCAGATCTAAGAATCAAATGTTACCATCAAACAAACAAAAAAATACAATAGAAAACCCTGATTACAAATGAAAAACATTAATTATTTAGTCCAGCACTTTCCTCCCTACCTCAATTACTTCACCAATCAATGACAGAGTTTTTTCCCAGTGGTGAACGGTTGAAAGGAAAGGACCCACAAATCGACTGCCCAAAACACTCTGAAGATTGACATTGTTGTCATCAAGGATCTCTAAAATTTCATCTACAGATCCCAGAATAAAGCCTCGCTTCTCAGTGCCTTTGAAGTACATGTGTACAGGGAATTTCAGGTGTTCCCATGTTTCTGCTATTTCCTTCACACCCTGCATGTGAACATAAAAAGATGTATGTTTCAGTCTTCAAAAACTAGAGAACTATAATCTTACCATAAAAATTAAATCAATTAATTCAGCAAAATTTTTGCACAGATTTTCTAACTCTGGTTTATAAAGAAGGGTCTATTTCAAAATATCATGGAAACAGAATGGATCCTTCTTCAGATCCTTTTTCATAGGCCGAATGCTTATTGTAGTAACAGAAATCCAATATACTGCTGCCAAAGCCAAGATAGCTAGGATTCTGTGCCACGTGGTAGCTTATTAACAGAACTATTGATCTTAGTTGCCATCAGTTATATCACAGCAGCTCCCTGAAGATGGCCGAACTTGCTGTCAGGCCAATATAAAAATCTCAAATAAAACACAGATTGTTGTCATCTATGTCTTTTTAGTTTTATTATGATTTTTTACATTACCTTCTCAATGCTAAGTTCCTTAACAGCAGTTCCGACTATTTCACTGATAACATCTGAGTGTCTGTGAAGTTCCATAGCGAACATATTCTCCAAAGTGAATGTTTCTGTTGTCATTTCAAAACTTGTTCCTGTTCTCTCCATAAGGTCTTGCCAATGCCTGTTTTAAATTGACACATCAACAATTGTACCAACCACCATGATACAGTAAAAATTAAACCAACTGTAATTTAAAATATAATAATGAAACCATGTTTAGCACTCTACTGTTTAAACAAGAAATAGTATTTTGAATTGTACTCAGTTTGTGTGGCAAGATTTTGGTAGCGGGGGGCTACATGAGTGGCTTCTGTGAGAAGCTGCTAGGAGCTTCCCCTGTGTCCGATAGAGCCAATGCCAGCCGCCTCCAAGACGGACCTGCTGGCCAAGGCCAAGCCCATCGGTGACGGTGGTAGCGCCTCTGGGATAACATATTTAAGAAGGGGAAGAAAAAAAAAAACCTGTGCAATTGCAGCCGGAGAGAGGAGTGAGAATATGTGAGAGGAACAACTCTGCAGACACCAAGGTCAGTGAAGAAGGAGGGGGAGGAGGTGCCCCAGGCACCGGAGCAGAGATTCCCTGTAGCCTGTGGTGAAGACCATGGTGAGGCAGGCTGTCCCCCTGCAGCCCATGGAGGGGACGTTAATGGTGGAGCAGATATCCACCTGCAGCCCGTGGAGGACCCCACGCCAGAGCAGGTGGATGCCCGAAGGAGGCTGTGACCCTGTGGGAATCCCACGCTGGAGCAGGCTCCTCGCAGGATCTGCAGACCCGTGGAGAGAGGAGCCCACGCTGAAGCAGGTTTGCTGGCAGGACTTTTGACCCCGGGGGGGACCCACACTGGAGCAGTCTGTTCCTGAAGGACTGCACCCCGGGGAAGGGACCCACACTGGAGCAGTTCGTGAAGAACTGTAGCCCATGGGAAGGACCCACGTTGGAGAATTTCATGGAGGACTGTCTCCCGTGGGAGGGACCCCACGCTGGAGCAGGGGAAGAGTGTGAGGAGTCCTCTGCCTGAGGAGGAAGGAGCGGCAGAGACAATGTGTGATGAACTGACCGCAACCCCCATTCCCCGTCCCCCTGCACTGCTCGGGGGGAGAAGGTAGAGAAAATCGGGAGTAAAGTTAAGCCCGGGAAGAAGGGAGGGGTGGGGGGAAGGTGTTTTAAGACTTGGTTTTATTCCTCATTATCCTACTCTGATTTGAGTGTTAATAAATTAAGGTAATTTCCCCAAGTCAAGTCTGTTTTGCCCATGACGGTAATTGGTGAGTGATCTCTCCCTGTCCTTATCTCGACCCATGAGGCTTTCATTATATTTTCTCTCCCCTGTCCAGCTGAGGAGGGGAGTGATAGAGCTGCTTTGGTGGGCACCTGGCGTCCAGCCAGGGTCAACCCACCTCATGAATACATAAAGTACCCTAGTCATCGTAGTCACCTTGCATGCTATTACACAAGTTCATTAAGCAGAAAGTGACATTTCAAGCTGCAGGACATGGCATGACCCCAGTAACTGAAATTAAAAGTTCTAACAAAACAAACAAAATCTTCCTATATAGAGAAAATGGATTTAAATAAATCAAAGCAAACCTTTCTCTTAAAGCTTCATTTTTCAAATCAAGCAACAAAGGAATGGAGTCTTGAAATGCCTTCATTTTTGTTTCCAAGTGAAAGGCTACTGGCATACTGCGTACTTGTTTGGGCAGCTTTCGAAGGGCTTTAAGAAATCCTTCAATTCCTTCCTGAAGAAACTGGACATTGAGGTTTATCCAGAGTGTCTGAGACCATTCCTTTTTAGCTGCCTGGGAACAAGGCCATCAGGAGGAAAAAAAATCATACTTCCTTTTAGTTCTGACCAAAAAAAAAAAATCTTTCCACTACAGTAGGATCTAGGGACCACACTCAGGATGTAGATGTAATTGTATTAACATTTTACAAACAGAGGAAGAGACAGGTTCATGTCCAAGACAGATTCATAGCCAAACACAACCAGTTGTATAAGAAATATTCAAAAGGAAGTATGGAGAACAGGTAAAGCATCCTTAAGAGCATACTTTACAGGGCATTTTAATTTTGGAAAAATAAAACTTATTAAAAAATAGTTAAGGTCAATTAAAGCCTGAGATACCCATTGTCACCTGTACACATACTATATCCAAAAGTAGTTCCACTGAAATGATCAGGAGACTTGTTCAGTAAAATGCCACCCAATAATTATTAGGGGGGAGGGAGGTCTGCTCCTATCTGATAAGAGTATGTTGGTGCACTATGGAGGCATTGTTAGTCCTGCACTAACATCATTAAAATCATTTCATGGTGACAGTCAATTACAGGTCACAGCTTATTTCATGCAAAGGCTTAGAACAGAGTTGGTAGTAACTAGAGGACAATACAGCCTCTTTGTCTCTCCCCCACCTTTTCTGTATGTATGTGCATGAACACATGTGTGTCTGTGTATACACGGTGCAATACTTACTCTTTGTAATTCATAAATTTCATAGATCTGTTTTAGACCTTTCATATCATTCTGTGCTTTCATTAAGTCAGGGTACACTGTAACTGGCAAGTCAAAAAGTTTCTCAACACTGCCCAGTTCCTGATGAATTTTTTCCAGTTTTTCCACTTCTTCTTCAAAAACAGCCATGAGTTCCAATCCTGGGAAATGAGAGGAATTTTTCTAGAGAAACAATCCCAGGGATCATGGGGAATAAATAAGACAGCATTTGCATATAGTCTGTAGAAGTTATAGTACTAAAAATGTCACATTCCTGGTTGGTCAGTTTGTATGTTAACAAGGAAAGCACAATTTTCTTGTTTTACATAAAATTTGAAGAATTGTCCAGAGACTAATATTTTTAAGACATCACTTTACACACATTAATCCGTTTACCTTTATCAAGATTTTCCCCAACAGCACCAGGCCCCTCGGTCATGAATTTATGGAAGAAATCTTCTGTCTCTTTGCTGTAGTCCTCAATTTGTTGCTGTGTAATCTAAAGACAACAGTGTTTAAATAATTTTCCTTTCAATTTCTAATTTTTTTCAGTATTAATTACAAATATTACCTTTGTGAATGTTCTTTTTATGCCTCCAAGGTTGTGATCAACTTCTGATGCTTCAAAGAAGAGAGTCTCCCACTTTTCCCTAATCTTGTCGGCCATCTCTTGCTCTTCTTTAGCTACCTAAAACAAAACAAGTAACATCTCTCACAAGAAATAACTAGTCACAAGAAAGTGAGGAATATGTGCTCTCACATTATAAATTTACAAAACACAAAACTGGCATTGAAGTGATCTGAACCAGATTTAAGCACATGCAATATGTCCATTTTTAAGTGGAGATACTGTTTTGAGAAGGGGGTTTGGACTAGACAATCTCCAGACATCCCTTCTAACCTCAACAATACTGTGACTCTGTAAAATGTCTTAAAAGGAAAACATTTATTCATTCATTCACATGTGAGGCATTTGTGCCCCTAGCTCAAATCTGAAATGTTTTATGAGGCAAGGCATAACATGCACATACTGGAATATTGTACATTGCAAGAGTTCGGTATCTCTCCCAGATGTCCAAATATTTCAGTTCCACCTTGAAGGACATGCCTTTGATCTCCGCAATTGTGCCAAGGACAATTTTGAGATCTTCCAAGGAATCTGGAGGTCTCTTAAGACTCTGTGATAAGCTCTGTAGAAAGTAAAAATAATTTCCAGAAGCAACACTGACAAAGCAATTAGGCAGAATTATAATTATTATTCAAACAAAAAACACAAGTAAATAACATGCAGATTCATCTTCATTATTAGTCTATGTGATAAAGATAACACAAAAAAATCAACAAAAAGTAAACCCCAGTACAGAAGGGATGTTTTTGCTACAACAAAATAGAGGTTGCAAGCAGCAGTTTAAAGGGAACTTCAGAATTACCAGTATGAACCTTTCACTAGTACAGGAGTGAGAAAGTCCTGGGTTTTCATGTTACTACTCTCTCCTGTTTCCCAGCTACAGAGAGGGACAGTTCACCTCTTTACATATGACATACCAGAATACACCAGATAGTTTCAACCAATTTGGAGTGTGGTTCAGATTATCACCTACTACTCAGCGCTAGCTGTATCAGATAACAGGAACTGAAAACACCTACCTGAATTTCCTCCTGAAGACTGAAGAGTTCCTCTCTTGCAGACTCATTAAGCAACTTTCCAAGTGAAATCACCCAGCCTCTAGCATTCTCCTGCACTGTGTAGGCTAAAGCAGCCAGCTGAAGCCTAATAAATTGCTCATCTTTAATCAAGGGCTGTCGAGTCACTTCTTGAGCTACCTTCGCATAGAACTGTAGCTCTTCATCAAAGGCGATACAAGCAGGCTTTTCTGCAGCTAACCTCTCCATGACTATGCCTTTGTCTAACTTCCACAGCAGGTGGTACCTCTTCCATTGGTTCAAATACTTGCTGAGAGAAGCCAGGAGCTTGTGGACATTCTGAGTGATGAGAACAGCCTGTTCAATTATCAGAGGGTTCTGGGAGATGTCACTGTAAAAGCTGAAAGTGATAACTTCATCTTCCTCAACATGCTGAGGAGGGCATTCAATACATGTACCATGCATCCATCGTACAAAATGCTAGAGTTTTCAAGACAGAGTTGAAAAACAGTTACTCTGTAGAGAGTAATTTTAGTCAAATCATTCATTATTATTTAAGAGACTATCTAGGAGGTGGTGTGAATGATTTCTCAAATAAATTGTTTTTCTGACAGCAAGAAAAGATATTACATTTTTCCCATAAACTTGAGAGAAGAGTTAATTTCAGCCTAACAAAACCTTTCCATGCATTACTCAGTCTGCTTTTAAAACCTACACTGAGCAACAATATAGCATGACACAGAGAAATAGGTGTTAGATCAAACAGGCTCGATGCAGCAGTGGAGCAGAACAGTGAATCTGAGCATAGGAAGCACACTTAATCTAAATTTATTCATTTCAGGTGACATCTGGAATCATTTCTCCACCAGCACAGGGCAAGAACACTGCCACAATATTTGGCTTCTTTTCTGGAAAGCAGTGCAATGTGAACATACTTATGCAGGGAAATATTACTACACCTTTGCCAGCAAGCTGGATATTTCGTCTGCTGTAAACCCGCTGTCCTAGATGTGTCCTAGACACCCTTCTCCCAACATTTTCTGAACTGTTTTTCTGCTGCTTTTGAGGAGAGCCATAACATAGAGAAGGCTACTCACATTCCTTATTCCACCAGCTTATTCATACATTAGAAATCAACATCTGCAGTGCAATCTGAAAAGTATTTCCTTCTGATGTATGCTGATTTATAGACCCAAATCATGTCCTTACACTGGCAAAACTGCTGAAGAGTAACGAGTAATTCTGCCTGAGTAAAAATTGCATGAAGCTTTATGGCAATTTTTTTCCTTTGTCATCCATTTGTAAGATTAGGACAGTCTGTAAAATTACAACAATGTACTGGATATTTTGGTTTCAAGATAAAGCAAGATGAATCTTCCCTTTGACATTTATGCTTGCCCAAACATAAAGCAAGATTAATTCATTATAATCACAAGCAAACTCTGGCAACAAGTAAATCTTTATCAGAAATCACCTTAGTGACCTCAACACAGTCTCGGATACATTGTACAGTCATTTTGTCAATCTCACTGGCATTAGGTTGCAAGATTATCTCGGAAACAGATAAAATAGCTTCTGTTTGGAACAGTGGCACATTTGCAAGAACAGCTGCATTAAAAGCCTGCAAATTCCTGGGAAAGGAAAAAAATCATGTCAAAGATAGTAATAATCAGGTGCTGCCCCCCCCTGGAAACGCCCAACAGAGACTGCAATTATCAGGTATGTGCTTAGATATGTAAGCAGATCTGTCTGAAGTCAGTTACCACCGATTTCAGCTGGAAACACTGATGTGTATTGGAGCAAAATTGTCCCACTAATACTGATTTAATGCAAAAACTTGACTAGCTAAAAGAAGCCATTGGAAAGAATGAATGGGGATACCCTGGTGCAAAAGGACCCTGAGACTATGGTCAACTCCATCGCAAGAGTCCAGCCAAGAAAGCACAATGAAGTCAGCTAAGCATGGACCAGATTCCAAAGACATGGACCATGAGAAGAAGAGATGGCTGGGAAGCTTTTATAACCTGCAATGCTCTATTGTAATAATATCTTGCTTATAATATAAGCCTTTATAATATCTTGCTACAGAAACCTCCTTGGTCCCAGCTGCTGCAGAACAGGCAAAGTAAAATCCATCAAACCTTTGCTCTTGTACTGGTGTCCCCTGCATTACAGGGATGCACCTGGCACCCAGACACCAAGTTCTCAAAATTGTATTCTTTAGTAAAACAAAACTTTAATTTTAAAAATAAACCAGAGATATGCAACTACACACACTGCAGAAAACATATCTTATTTCTCTCTTCTGCTAACAACACGCCAATATCCATTTTCTCAGAATTTGGGTTTCTCCTCTACCTTGTTATCAGTCCATTCTTCACAGGAAAAAAACAGTACAAATACCAATCTTTCTCAAACTGCAAATCACTGAAGTGTTCAAACAGAATATCAGTATACATACCAATCAACAGATCCAGAAAAAACTGAAGATGAAAGACTGAAAATCCATTAAAGCAAACAATTGACTTACTTCACAATTAACTGTGTCAACACCTGATAAATCCTATTTTCCCAGTATGCATAATAGGAAGTTAATTTTGGAGATTTGCCACTGTTCGTATTGGCAACTCGTCCTTCCACTTTTATTAGCAATTGTGTAATGGCAGTATACTTTCTAACCATGTGTGCCACATCTTTTGCTCTTTCACACTTAACATACTCAAAAAATTCTTTCGCTTCTGCAAAAGATACAAAAAATAGCGTTATTAACTGCAAAAGACCTAACAGACTTGCATACTGGAATAATTAGCCCGGCTTTATTTGTGAACATGAAATTGATCTTGTATACTGATAAAAAGTATCTTCACTTAATGCTTA
>WAAD01005015.1:5479-17588 GCA_013389945.1 Fregata magnificens
GTCGCTCATGATATCAGGTTTTCAGATTTATCATTGCCATAGATGCACAGCCTCTGCAAGTCGCAGACATATTTGCTGAGGAGAAGGAAACAGCCCCTTTCCAGTGCACTGATTTCTTTTTGAGAGGGTAAGCCACTTATGACAGAGACAGTTCCTTGTATTTGAAGAAAAACAAAAACCAGCAGCTTACAAAATGAGATTTTAGAATAATTTGCCATGGTCCATCCAAGTAGCCAAGGTCTTAACAAAACAGGTCATTAAGCTTTTATAAAAGAAGCTATTACTGAGCTTCCTTTACTGAGTTATCGTCTATGGAACCACAGTTTAGTCCCCTAGTTTACAGGATCTAAAGAAAAGTTCTTCAGCAGAGATGGGGAAACCCCTGATGCAATCCAAAACCAAAACCAGCCTTAAACTCATTATAGCTGTGATAAATAAATTGTGTGTGTCTTCCTTCTTAACCAGTCTGATTTCTACCTTATATCAAAATCTATTCTGACCATCCCATTTTATTTTTACTGTTTTCATTTAAAACCTCTTTATGAGGTCTGAACTCAAACTGCACTATTCAGCATCTGAAACTCTCAGTCGTTAATATACTGCCCCATCATAAAAAGGATATTATTAGAAATCTCTAAAAAACTTTGAGTGTTAATATTGCAGAGGTTAAAATAAGCAGATAATGACTACTAAGGTTTCTTTTTCTTCCATGTACTTAACAAGTAAAACCCCTCAAAAATATTTCAGGTTATCTAAAAGACCAAAGGTACATAATTCTGCACAATTATTTTGATGTTGATTTTAGTTTAGCTTCAGCTGAGCGTTCCATGCAAAGCTCACAACATTGTGAAGTGTACCATCTAGTGAATTCTAGAACAGAAATTCTGTGATTTTAGTATTTCTGTGTAGGCCCATCAACATCCATAGCACTAACCATAGACTGTAATACTACCGAATTAACTGATGGCCAAAGCAGATTAGTTTTTATGGAGCCCTTTTATATTTTTTATGGACTGTACTGATCTTATCTCAATTAAATAATGTTGTATATTTTAAAGGGCTGTCAGTCATTTGGCATAAACATAAACATTGTTACAGCAACACACTTACAAAAACTACAGTCCAGTCTTTGAAAACAATAAATTAGTTTTAAACATAAAGTTAAAACACCTCAGTTTGTAGCAGATCAGTTTCAAAACAATAAGCCATCTGCCTCATTAAATCATCAAGAGCACTCGTCCTTTCCTTCCTCTTGGCTAAATCTGTTCTTCTCAAAACTGTTGAGCTGTAGCCAGGCCTAATTCACCGTCCTTTCAAGGGCTATTCCTCCGCTGAATAGCTAAGCATCATCAGCTGGCTCACTCACTTAATAACTGCCACCCTTCCCTCATAGCTGGACTAGAGACTTTTTAAATTTGTTTCATACTCAGGAATGTAGAGAGTAGCAGGGGAAAGTGGTGGATACTCTAATTGCCTCACTTATCTGTCCCTGCCAGAAAATATGCGTCTTCACAAGAAATAAGAAATACTACCAGTGATTCTTTGTCCTAACCGAGACTAGGGAGCATCTCCCCTCAAGAAATACATCTTTCCAGTTAGGTCAATCAAAACACTGCTAATATTCCCTTATGAAAGCTCCATCAAACATATACAAATATCTCACCTTCTAGACAGCAATCTGGAAACAGATCTACCACATAATCAAGATCTTATTGCAGAATGAAGAGATGGATCAGACAAGTATTTGATATTTGATAGAAAAATTCAAAATACATTAGATTTTTTTGCTGCAATAGAATCAGCTGATTACACTACAGCACGTGGCCTACAGTAAGAGTCAAACAAGTCCCGTAGTGGTAAATCCTATCCAGAAGCTGTGAACAGAATAATAAACAGCTCAGAGTCTTTATATCAATGCCATCAAAATAGCAGAAAACATAAGAATAATTACCAGTGGCACTAGGATAAAAACATAACAATTATCAGAGGCAGCCAGAAAAGATTTAGAAGAGAGTTCTGCAAGGAAAAAATCTGCAGAGAGCCTTTGAATTTTGTGGAGAACAACCTAATTTCATGTAAATCTCAAGGAACATTTCTGGAAAGAGCTGTAAAAGTCACATGGTCCACACTTTGCCTGACAGCAGACACTACTTTCCTTCCACATTCGTGACAGATATTTGACTAATAGCTGTTTAAAAACTTCCAAAACCAACAATTCCTTCATCTCATTGGACAATCTATACCAGTGCATAACTATCTTTACCAGCAGAAAGTTTAGATTTGTTTTTAGAAGTGTGCCTGCACGCCCAAAATGGACAAAACATGTCATGGGATGACCTCCTCAGTGCTGAGTGAAGAAAGCAGTTTAACCTAGATGGCTTTGTTTATGCATGCAAATATAATGTTTTCTATTCCTTCAATAACATAATATTGGTGATGTAGGCTCAGTTTGTAGCTCACTCTAAACCCTATATTCTGAGGAATTATTGCCTGGTTATTCCTATCTATGCATAGCATTTGTCAGCGGGATACAATTCAAAAGGGGAAAAAAACATGGGGGGGAACCAAACACCTGTTGAGCCAAATTTCTTGTTCTAATCTCAGAAATAACTGCAGCCCTACCAGGCTTGGCATCATGAGCAAATAGGAGAAGAGTGCTTTCAATGTCAACACAGGAGCCGTTAATAAAACACTGAAGGGAATCAGAGTCAGGGTAGATCCTACCCTACACCTCCAATCTGGCAATGAACCACTCTAACTTCAGACGCTGGGGTTTTTTTTCATGAGCAAAATGCTGTTCAAGTAGTTCCCCTATCTCAGAGCAAGCAGATTTTTTTGAGCAATTTATCAAAATAGGGGATGTTATCAGTTCTTCCTTGATCCTTCATGCTGCAGAAAAGTAATAGTGGAAATCCTGGTCACTTTTGAAGACTGTCACCGTTGCCATTGACTTGGAGTTCTGTGCGTGGTCTTTATTCTAAGTGTTTTATCCCAAATATTGCTGTTTTAATCAGAAAATTTACTGAGCTATTTTATTCCAGAAGAGTTCATCTTCCTTTGGACACTCCCTTCCCTCCCTCTCCCCATTTATAATAACTATTGTGCCATTTTGTTACATAGTAGTCCTTCCCTCTTGATAATTCCAGGTCCTTTTTTCATGACAGTGATAGATGCATCTGATAAGTCATAGAAAAGTAAACTTGACAACATGTTCTACTTCCAACTCAATTTCTAATCTGTTTCTACATTGACTCTTTTGCTCCAGTTAACAAAAAAATGACGTCTCTGAGCTCATATCAATTTTAATATTTACAACCTGTCAAAATGATTCACATTCCTCACTGAAGTCTTAGCTCAGGTGTTTCATTGATCAGGTCTCAAATCCCTTTCTTTAATATGAGCCTTAAATCAATCTCTTAGAGCTGGCAACCTCCCTCACAGAAGGTAACAAAGACATTTTTAGTACAGATAAAAGCGAAAGCAAAAGACCTAATTCCTATTTAGCTAAGCATTGATCAATGACAACACTTTCCTGAAGTTTCAAGAAGCCTTATGTAAACAATCAGCTTGCAGAAAGAGGAAATACTGTGATAAGGAGGTCTTTGTTTTTCAGCATCAGTGTCAGGTTCCATCTTCCCTTGTGAACGTGTGCACACAGGGGACTGCCTGCCCCAGCTGGAGCTCCCCCTGAATGCTCCCAAGGGCAAGACTTCAGTGCCACGCAGATTCACATAACCTGTTTACTCTTCCCCACCTCTATGCTCCCAGTTTGCTGATGGAAGAGACAAAGACAAGAGCAAGTCCCAATCCCTCTCCATGGGAAAAATCTAAATGGTGCCGCATGGGGCTGCTCAGATTCAGAAATCAAATGTTCCTCCAGAAATCAAATAACATGCCTGGTTGGTGAAAACATAGAAAGTTTCGTACAAGTGATTTAAAACAAACAAATAAATAAATAAATAATCTTTCTGGAAGCCCAAGCACTGTAGTAGTGCATTGACTTCTTACAGCTTTATACTCTGTTTCAAACTGTGAAAGATCCAAGCTGAAGACTGAAAACACAAGACTGTCCAGTCCTGAGGGATTCTGCCAGCCCTGCGACAAGCAGCCCTGCAGGACAAGTGCTAAATGTTACATGTATCTGTGAACTGAATGTCAATGAGAAATAGGAGAAAGATTTGTGATTTTATGTTTCCATTAATCAACTTGCTCCTTACAATCAGCCTTATTTTATTAACATAACCAGATAAACACACACCCGTGTCTCATTAAGTTCAGAAGGAAGGCCAGACAGCAAAATCTTGCAATTTGTGTGGTAAGGTCTTCCATATTGAAATGGCCTCAGAGGTTTTACAGGGCCTTGAGTATCACAGCTGCATTAAATGTCCTCAAACTCTTAAATCTTATCCTTCAGACAATATAGTTAGGCCAAATTCACATTTAATTTCTCACTCTTCTAAAGTTTGACTTTTCTACCTCAGCATACCTTAAAAATTGAAGACATTCTTTGCAATAATAAAATAACTTCTTTCAAGGATGTGAGAGATAATTTGATGATCATTCTTTAAAGCAGGAGGTTAAACCTTTTTACTGTGAAGTTGATGGCATAAATTATATCAATATATAAATGCTCTACAGCAGTTTTAATATCATTTTGTAACACTGACTTCTCCCAGTTGGTCTGAAACTATGATGAGGTAAATCTCAAGGTCAGAATTTGATAGTAACATCTGTCTCTTCTTTCAGTCGTTACCAAGAAAGAACCTTCAGACTGATTTTAACAATAGAATTTAAGGGTTAGTCTTAGTTTGAGTTCATATCCAGCAACTTTTGGTTTATTTTAGTAAAATGTATCTTTATGGTGTTAAGAATGATGACTCCCAGTTGTCCTGGTTTCAGCTGGGATAGAGTTAATTTTCTTCCCAGTAGCTGGTATAGTGCTGTCTTTTGGATTTAGTACGAGAATAATGTTGATAACACATTAGTGTTTCAGTTGTTGCTAAGTAGCGCTTACACTAAGTCAAGGACTTTTCAGCTTCCCGTGCTCTGCCAGGTGCACAAGAAGCTGGGAGGAGGCACAGCCAAGACAGCTGACCCCAAGTGGCCAAAGAGATATTCCATACCATATGATGTCATGCTCACTATATAAACTGGGGGGAGTTGCCTGGGGGGCAGTGATCGCTGCTCAGGGACTGGCTGGGCATCGGTTGGCAGGTGGTGGGCAGTTGCATCACTTGTTTTTCCTGGGTTTTGTTTTTCTCTCTCTCTCTCTCTCTCTCTCTCATTGTTTTCCCTTTCATTACAAGTTATTATTATTATTATTTTATTTCAGTTATTAAACTGTTCTTATCTCAACCCACGAGTTTTCTTACTTTTGCTCTTCAAATTCTCTCCCCCATCCCACCGGCGGGGGGAGGGTGAGCAAGTGGGCTGTGTGGTGCTTGGTTGCCAACTGGGATTAAACTACAACACCAGTTCCAGACCTTGATGGACAAGGATTCATTTGAGTTTCATATTTAAATGTAATATGTGCTTATGCTGCCGCTTTTTTTTCCTCCCTCTATTTTTTTTTTCCAATGAAAGATAAATATTTTCTTATTTAGTGGGTATAGAACAAGAACAGTGATAAGATCTGTTTTGCAAACACATCTGGGTGAGTGAGCTTTTGCTCCTCTGGGTAATTCTTTCAATAGAGCTACTCACATGAAAAAGCTGTTCATGTGGGTATGCAGTGAGTTATTGTTAATACATGCTTTCAAGATCTGGGGACTGAAGAAGTTGGCACCAAGTGGCCTGAGACTTGTAATAAAATGGTAGAAGCTGGTGATACAAAGGCAGCGCAAAGGCAATCCAGATTGATTAATAGATTCCTGAATTTGCAGCTGTTACAGCAGACACATTTCTTCTGGCTTCCTGCAGTTCTTAATCAAGCTAAGCATCAGCAAGAGGCACATTCGCAAAAGCATCCTAAAAATGTGAATATATAAGATGATGCACTTGTGTTTTTATACATGCACTGGTAACTATCTTTTAGTAACTAGGGAACTGCATACCCACTCCCTGTGTGATTGCATAGATACTGTTTAGACATCTCCTGTGGAGATTTGTTGTCTGGTAATACAGATTTTTACCGTTTCCCAGAAGTCTTTGTTCTATATCCTCTTGCTGTCACTCTTTTTCCATTTCCCCCACCCCCTGAGCTGTTCACCACTATAAAAGAGATAGTTACAAGTTTCAGAAGTGTATAAAAGTAGCTGAAAGTTGAAAACTTCCTTTCCTTACCTTTCTTTGATTGAAAAATGTTTGTGTTTTGTGTTTCCAAACTTAAAATCAAAACTGCTCCCTTGAAGTACTTTTTTGACATGTTTCACCCCAGAGCAAACACTTACACTGCTAGGAACAGGGGATTGTAATGGAAATAGTAACAAACCTCTAAACTGCAGCAGTGCTATCAGGCATGATTACAATTGGTTTAGATTTGAACTGGGAGCTCCCTTCTTCAATCTATCTATAAACTTTAAAGGTAGTGTCATGTTTACAAAGATGGTGAAAAGATAAATTCAAACTGCAGTGCAAAATAACAGGCTGTACTCTGTAATATAGCTGTACTCTTAAAACAAAGCCCAACAGAAGCAGCATATCAAAACCTGGTGTAAAAAAGCATCAGTGATAATTACAATGAAGCAGCTTTATTAGCACCAACATGCTCAGATGTACAAAAACATGGAGCAGCATTTGATCATGAGATATTAAAAAACGATAAAAGGAAGGAAAAAAAGAATAAAAAGGGAAGGTTTGTATTTGCTTTTAGGTGTCACAAGTCTTCAAAACTTTTTAGTATTTTAAAATCCTCATATTAAGTACAGATACAGCTTTAACAAAAGGAAGCTGGACTAACATTCCATCACAGGGTTGGGATATGTATTTTAACACCCTTTAATACTAAAGCACAGTCAGTGTTAGCTGAGAAACTTACATAAGTACTAAGTTATACTTTATGCCAATATTAAGGATTTTTTCAACATCTAAGTTATTATAGAAGGACCATACATATCGTTATAATTCTCACACTTAAGCTGTGCATAATGAAGTCAAAACTTTGCTTTGATGCACCAAACTCCATACCAGTTTATTCTACATGACAGAATACTTGCAGCCATGAAATATTAGTGAGGGGAGAAAAACAAGCAAACAAAACCAAATACAGACATTTTTCCTAAACAGCTAAGAATATGTAGAATTAAATGTTGGCCCTTAAATGAGACCACCATACCATAGGCTTCACTGAAGCCAGAACTGCATTCAAAGTGTTTTGACGTCTGCTTTGTACTCAATAATTAAAAAGGATTCTTACCTTTCATAAATGTTGAATCCATCCCACAACAAAAAGCACCTCTTTAGATGATTTAACATATGAATGAAGTTATTAGAATAACTCAAAAACATATTGGTCAGCAATAAAATATTAAAGTGTAGAACAGTATTTCTTGCTACCAACTTTTACTGAAACTTCACCAGCTAAAATATAGATGTAGCACTGAAATACAATCCTCTCTTCATTCAAAAAGCCATCTAAATTCACCTGTTCTGTAAAGCTCATGTCTGCTCACTCACTGGTAGGAATTCACAGCACATTCATTGTAATAATTCACACTAAGTGCAGGAAAAAAAAAAAGATAGAGAACTTAAAAGATCTGCTCTAACCATCATCTTTCAGGATTTTGGGGCCACTTTTGCTGAGTATTTAGAAGCTTCAAGCTTCAATTCCCACCTGATTCCGTATATGTGTATGGGAGAGGGGAAGAAAGAACAAGGTCATTAATAGGCAACTGGACAACATATAAAGTAAAAAACTCTTTATGTACATTTCATTTTGGTCTCGGAGGGAGCCAGTGCTGTTCTGATGACCATTACCTATTATTGCCATAG
Source organism: Fregata magnificens (assembly GCA_013389945.1). Classification (NCBI taxonomy): domain Eukaryota; kingdom Metazoa; phylum Chordata; class Aves; order Suliformes; family Fregatidae; genus Fregata; species Fregata magnificens. Next base: position 13,409 of record WAAD01005015.1, read on the forward strand.
AGCCAACCACACAAATAGCTAGTGTTGTTGCACCAATTTTCACTACGTGCTGATACAGACAATGCCATTAACTAATAAAAATATCACCTGCACTGCTTTATTAACACCAGAAAAATATTTACAGGGAAAAAAAATAATAGGTGTACACACTTACCCACACATAAGTTCATATGTATGTACATATGGTATGCATAGGTAACAATAACTACTTAATTCTTCTCCTTTAATCCCATGGCACTAATAACATTCATCACTGATCCTAGTCAAATTCAAATCACAAGTACCTTACAAGACTAATTTATAGTCTCAAGTGCTCTCTGAAATCCTCCAGTGAATAATCTTTACTGTTCTGGTTAGCGAAAGGTAAAAGACAGATTTTAGTTACATACAGGAACTGTGAAATTATTTCATTTTTCCATTAGGAAAGCATCTTACATTAGAGTTTTTACGATGGAACTTTCATTTGTTTCTGTCTTAAAAATGGAATTAAGTGAACAAATTGCTCTTTTTTAAAGCACTATTAAAGGATATTTCTAAAGAATAAATAAATTATATACCTGCATACAACACAACAGGCACATGTTCCAAGCTCTTTGACACATAAGTTGTGATTTAAAATTTTTGTCACCTGGCCAAAGTGACAGCTCAGGAGATTTCACAGTACCATTGGACACATCACCTTCCCGTCTTCTCCAGGATTGGCAGGGGAACTTACAAAACTATTTATGAATAGCAAATACTTTTGCTTTTAGCATACACAAGTTTGCACCAAATGTCAGGTCTCTTATGTTTTTTTTGAGAGAAAGACACCTCCAGGCTATTTGGCAAAAATCTTCACATCTCTAAGTCGCAGCTCAAATGATGTAAATTAAATACTGTTGCATTACCTAATTTCCAACAGCATAGTTTTCAGGGATGAAAACTATAAATATTTAATAGTATTTATAGAAGTCTAAATATTTAGTATATATTTGCCAAAAGTCATTACATTCTTCCTTGGGTTTAGAAGAAAAAGTCTTTGTTTTGATCACAAAAACTCAATTAGGTGGATTTCCTGAAAACATTTTCTACTTTTCTCTGAAGTGGAAGTATGTCTGACTAGTACATGGATCTCTCAACATACCACAGAGAACTTCTTACAGATGCTCCCTGTTCCAGAGTGGTTACGTCTACCACCATTCTCAGGAGCCATCATCATCTGTTTGATAGCTACAACAAGTCAGAAGAGATGAAGGTGGTGAGAAATGCATGAAGGGGCTTGTTGGGACCTCCAGTCTTTTAAGCATCTCTCCCAGACTAAAATAAAAAGAAATTCTTGCTTATTGTTGGCTTTAGAAAAGCTGATTTCTCTTTCAGCAGAGTCTCTCATAGGATCCCATTTCAGGGCGTATTATTCTGAACTTTACTTTTAATAAGGTTTAGACTGTCCCACTGTAATAGGGAGGCAATCCCTGACGTGCCCACTCAAGGTTAGAATTTTGAAAATCTTCATTAAAAAATTTGCTGTTTTACCATACTGATTCATGGTACACTGCCTTTACTAATTAAATTAATAGCTACACTTGCTTACTAAAGAGATTAACTTCTGCATTGCCCTCACTAGATGGGTTAGTTGCTAGGCAGCTCTCACTGGAGGTTTGGCACTATGTTCTTATCTCTGAGGACAAAGGCTGCTATGCATCTTTCACTAGGAGAATGAATGCTACACTGCTCTCACTAAGAGCATTCATCTCCGTCTTTATATCTCAATTGCTCTCCTTTAATTATTTTAATCACTTGGTGCATTCTAGTGTTGCAAGCCTATTTAATCTGGAGTATATTTTGACTTATATGCTACAGAATTGCTTCCATTTTTTCCTCCCTTGTCAGTTTACAACATGAAAATTTATTCCAAGTTACATGTGAAGGTCTTGCACACCAGAGCATGCCACGTCTGCTGCTGCAGTAATATTCAGTCTGATACTTAAGCCCTTCTCAATATTTTTCTATCCACTGAACTGTTAATTGTCAAGTATTTGTTTGTTTACTTTGTTCATTTTATTCCACACTTCAGTTCATATCTAGGAAGTCTTACATTTTATTAACTTCCTCTTTGTGCCAAATGCCTAGTCAATACAAGCAGCACAGCTCCCGTGACTTCGCTGAGGACATGATTTACACCACCCACAGTCTGGTCTCCTTTTCTACCGAGCAGCTGGACCTCCAGGTATCCAGATATGGGTGTACTAAGTCCCTTTGCAGTACCCAGATGATTTCCAAAGAATAAGATGCCAATGTTGTTTTCTCATTGACAATCTGGCCTATTTTTCCTAGTGAATAGATCCACATACAGCCCACATCCTTGTGCCATATCAACAGCTGGGGGAAAATCAGCTTAGCTCCACAGATCTCAGGAAAGCTGAAGGCACAGCTCCTAATCTCCAAAACAAACCAATCCAAAACTAATGACAAGTAAAATCTTCAGGTTTAAGCTGCAACTAGAATTCATTCCTGGACTAATTCTGTCACATATTCTTAATAAAACAAGACAGATCTTAAAAGTGATATGTATATCAGTGTTATTCAGAACATATTTCCAGTGGCCCTACTTGTAAAATGACGTAGTGATTACTGAATGAGAGGAAACAAATTACAGATGAAAAGTATAGTCCATTTTTCAGTTAGCTTCTAAGTTACACAAAGACTTATTTTAAAATTTATTCTTTAATTAATTTGCAATTTTTGTATAATCATGTCATGCAAATTTATGCCAACCTGTGTTTTGTTATTTTGCTTTTTGTCATGTAGCTCATTTTATCCATTTCTGAGTACTCGCTATCCTCTAGATCTTACTCATGTAATATAATTATTCCAGAAAGCACCGTTTGACTGGATGGCCCAAACTCTAGAGAGATTGAAACAAAAAACCTAAATAATTAATAAAATATCTGTACAAATTCAAATTCCCTTGTTCAATAAAGAAATAATATAATTCATATTCTTTGTAATGAATATGTGAGCACAGTCAAGTTGAAACACTTTTATAAATAATTTGCCTACCCTTTTGCCCAGTTGTGAGAATCGGCAAGGTTTCTTGCAACTATGTAGAGTCAAAACCTGTCAGCAGCACTGCATTTTTTCCCAAGAATAAACAAATAATCTTACCCTGCCTATGGATAATACAAGAAACAAGAAAGACAAGAGAGAAAGTTGGTCAATTCTGCCTCTGAAAAGATAAAAATATGGAGATTTTAAGGCTAGGCTGAAACAAAAAAGGGAAAGTGATAATAGCTTCACAAGCTGAAAAGAAAAATTTGAGAAAGGAAGATCATTGTTATGTTGACTTCATAAGAATACCACGTTTTTGTTTTTAAAAAAAGATTAAATTGTGGTATTAGATGCCATCAAAGATGTTAATCTTTTTCAGTGTTCAAGGAATTGTGATTTTAAAAAACCACAAAAACAAACAAACAAACAAAAAAACACCCAAAAACCACCACCAAAACAAAAAAACAAACCCCCCAAACAAAACAACACAAACAAACAAACAAAAAATCACCAAACCATTTTCTGGAAATATCAAACTGATGACTGCTCAGAGAAAAACATAAGGTAACCACCTTGCTTGAAGGCATTTATGGAAGGACATTTCATCGAAAAATACTGAATATTCAAAAATTTGCTTGAAAATTTGCCTCTTCTGGGACATCAATTTGAAGGATAGTCTGCTAATGAGGCATTAGTTACTGGGAAATATTTGAGACTGACATACATAATTTATATGGTAAAGTCACACATGAAAATAATTTGTTTTAACTCTTCTATTAACACATTAAAAAGTGCTTTAGAAACATGTGCAAATATGTAGAGAGTACACCCTACAGTTTTAAGACTCAAGGTAAAATATTGCAATTTCTGTGAATCTCAAGCATCCAGGACAAAAATTCTGAGGATAATGCACAAAATAACAAATGCTATGTTCTGCTACTCGAGATAATGAAATATCAGCAAACTTGATCTATGATAAACATCTGACTATTGTAATGATTGTAATTGTATAATAATCCAGTAATACACTGATTCTTGATAGATTAGTATGGCCTTTAAAACCTCTCCCTTTTGACCAGCTGTTGATTGTTTTTTATATAGGCAAGCACATCCATATCCATAGGCTTTACTACTTAAGAGCTGCAGCTATGAC
>WAAD01005020.1:1047-19288 GCA_013389945.1 Fregata magnificens
CTGCCATCCCCTCTCAATTAGATTGTCACTTCAAGTATTAGAATAATTGCTATGAGATACGCAGTGCTGGCAACTATATGTGTGTGTTTAAACATATAACACAAACACACATACTTGTGTGTGTATATCTCTCGCCACGTAAATACATATAAACACCTAATCAAATAGTCCAGGCATCTTTTCTATACCTGAAGATGTATACATACCTACACTAGGCCATATTTTATTTAGTTGTATCCTGAATCTTCTTCAGTGAGTCGCTGCTCTGAGAATATATATTTCAACAGAGCTTTTATAAAAAAGTAACCCAGATATCTCAAAAGGAACGAAAAATATACCTTCCAAGAACACCCATGGAGAAGTTGCTCATTTTTGTGGATTCCCCTTTTTCTGATATTATTGGCACTTTAGAATCCTTGTTACTACCAGGGCCCTTTGATCTCTACAACTTGGCGCCACGAGATTTGCCCTCTGTATGTTGTGAGAACTTAAAAAGGATTGTTTAAGGAGGGCAGCTTCTGTGTAATTGCACATTAGCCATACTTAGAGTGATTATGGCTTTCTTGACATCAGAATGATGGGTAATTAGCAGTATTTTAAGGTTTCTAGGCTAGGGAAATTTCCATTCCTCTCTGGATGGCAACAACAGTTGAACCTATAGCAAAGACGAGGAAAAGGTGGGTTTGCTACTGCATTACTTAAATTGAAGACTATTCCTTATGGGATTTATGCAATGGTTAAACGCTCACTCCCTTCCTTCTCTATGCTACACCCTCTTTTGTTACTGCATCGGTACAGACTCTGAGTCTTTCCTGTACTGAGGACTCAGTGACAGGAACATGTCAGAAATTACAACACAAATGTCATCCACAAAATAATAATCCCATCATTACGATAAAACCTGCTATATTTAAAAGAAAAAACTAACCTTCTAAATCAGTAATTCTCAAAAATAATATTAAGTAATGTTAATATGTATGAATACACAAAACAATTTTTAAAAGACAATATTTGTGATGACCAGTGTGACTACTGGACCTCTATAAAGAGGAGGGAATTTCTCTTCTGGAGTTAAAAGATCAACAGCTCTCGAAGTTCCAATCATATCACAGACTTGAGGGGCTATGATAGGAGTTCTGCCTACCATGTAGGGTGGCTACCTGAAGGTATTAGCTCATCTAGCTTTCTTTTATTGCCTGCTGGGTGCTCACACCATCCCTGTTTTTATCTTTTATCATTTTCTTGACCATTACAGGTATCAATCTTTCTTATTCTTTTCCTCTTTGTTAATATTTTGATCCTTGTACTAAAGCTGAGATTTCGCTGGAAATGTAAAAATGGAAGATCCTCTTTTTTTCTGACTTTCCTTTAAATTTTAGTAATTAGCAAGCTGTCTGCAGTATTTCCAGAAACCCCACAATAGCATGGAGTTTTAAAATGACATGTATAGAATATTGTGGTGCCTGAAAACCGAAATTCTTTTAGGTACTTTCTTCAGAATATCTTGGCTAACATACCTATGTGGATGATACACAATGTGTTACCCTGGTAGCATACAACTACTGCTATCAATGTTCCAAATGCTATCTGGCCAGTCTTTGTGCACAAAGATAAACAAAATCATTCAAATTATGCACAACTTCAGTCTGTTAGCTACTATATACACAGACAATTCCAGTCTGTCATGTTTTCAAAATTTAAAAGTAAATTGTTTAAGTTTCTTTGTAGTACTGTAATAAATAAATATTATTCTTCTCATTCCAGACCTGGGTATTCTTCAGTAATTAATTTCCATAATAGCTGAATTGGAAGGAATCAGAACTCAAAAAAGATGAATATCAATTGACTGATGAGTTTGTCCCTATTCTCTTGAACGTAACTTAAAGAGGAACATTTGATCACTACCAAATTTCTAAAGGGAATACCATTTCAATGTTAAGACTAATGAGACTAGTTTAATCTCATCCCTATAAACAAATCAGCTTAAGCATAATGAAATCTTATTTTTGTAAATTAATGCACAAAGGAAACAGTTCAGTGTAAACAGACTTGTAGTATACATTGTTTAGACACTATTGACTTTCAAATTAGCCTGCTTTTCAAACATTTCACGTCAAAAATATAGTCAAAATGCAAATGTAGCATAAATGGCTCTATAATAAATGCTCATTCAACATTTATTCTTTCTCAAATCATCTTTTAAAGCTCTTTCATGGTAATGTCTAGAAGATGTGACATTAGAAAAATTGCTTTGACATGCTAAGGGGCTCCAAGATTAACAAAAAGAGAAAGAACAAGATAAAGCTTTCAAAAGACCTATTTCAGAGGAATTATTACTTCCTTTGAAAGTCTTCCAAGGTTGCAGTGCATTTAAGCTTGTTGGCATACATGTAAATGAAGGACTACAAAAGTATTCCACTAAATACAACTTGAATTAAACCTTCAGGCTAATGTTAAGGAATGAGGATAAAGGCGAGACCCTAGGCTGGGAACAACTCATTTAAAATTAGTTCTTTATTCGAGGACATCAGTAAGGGAGAATTATTTAAAAAAAAAAACCCAAGAAAAAAATCAATACAAGAAATTACAAATGTAATTCCCATACAAAATGACTTGGACTGATGAACCTTTCTGATTGAGCAACTAGCATTCTAAAGGGGTATATTAATGTACTATGAACCATGCTGTAAAACAGCAACGGTCTCAACCGGTAATTTACTCACTCTCCTTACATAAAAATGTCCTGCTCCTCTACCACAAAGTCTTGATTTCATAATAACTAAAAGATAATGGGGATGTGGTTACCATGAAAAAAAAATATTTTGACTTGTAAGCCTTAAGTTGTGATTTAGCCCTCTAGTCCTTTGACATCCAAGGGAATGTTACAGCCAGTTACAACTTTCTTTTCAAGGTTCATTGGGAAAACATCACAGAGTAGAAAGTCCATTCAACTGCAGAGGTTTATATTTGCCCAACTGTAAAATAAAACTGACCATCCACCCAATTCTACCATCTCTTTCCACGCAGAACTACTCAAGAATTTTAGATTNACCAAGATTCTGATCACAAAAACTCTCCCTTAGGTGCCATGTAGCCCAACAGACACCAAAGTCTAGAGACAACTTTTTTTACTGTAAAATATTCTGGGTGCCTAATGTCAGAGCAGGAATCAGAAATCCTAAATTATACTCTTACCTCTTAATTTTTATTCTTGATCTGCCATAGGCTTATTACATGGCCATTGTGCATCCTCTTCTGTCTTACCACAACTTTAAAATAAACATACTTGTCTATCCTACAGAAATTAGATTGAGTAATTAAATTAAATAATTGAAGTCTCAGAAATGTTTGGAAATATGTAAGTGAATGCAGTTGCAAAACCCAATGAACTAACATCCAAGTTGCTATTTAAGAAATCCCCAGTTTGTTACCTTCTGTTCAATAACCTCATGCTAGTCGGCAGCACAGTAGCTGCATGATAAATTTCCAGTTACTGGTAATGATGGTTTCATGGCCCCTTTTTTAATATTGCTTTGTTTTTTTAAAAAGCAAATTCAGTTTACATTTAATGGCACTTGCAATGCGTTTTAGAAAGCACCAAAGGCCTTACATTTAATTATTACTTTGCCACTAATGTTCTTAACCTGTTACACAAAACCGTACCTATTCTTTCCAGGAGACTACTGTCCTTTTCTCTCACTACCTTCCTACCTATCAGACTCTTCATGCTGGTCATTCTTGTCAGCACCTGAAGAGATCCACTTGCACAAGTGGTAACATTGTGTGGTTCTGTTCTCCTTGCCTTGCCTTGTGTTCTCTCATACACCCATATTTAATTCACTGTCTTTCTGCTACATTAAAGTTTCCCAGAGTATACAGACACAAGGTCTGAAAGCAGACAGGGATAAACCAAGGAAAGGCCAGGCAAGGAAGAACAGGACTGGTACTCTACAGGGTTCTTGACCAAAATCTTGTCTTCTATTGAAAGACACAGCCATGTATTAGACTGCCTTTACAGTGAAAATCCTGCCAAGTGTCTGGTCCTCTACAGATGGGCCAATTCCTACTTAATATCTCCATTAAATGATATACCAGGTTAACAGGTACATTTGCAGCTACATTTCCTCATAAATTGCAGTTTGTGCTACCATAATTTTTATGGCAGATCAACAAGTACTGCCTCAAAAGAACCACATCATAGCAACAGCAGCTGTAAGAGATTGTGCTGCAAGACACCCTTCTCATAAGGATCACAACTTTCCCTAAGCAGGCTGCTTCGGAAAAATAGTTTATTAGCATTCTAAATTTACATGAATGTTGGTAAGAATTTTAGATCAACAACATATGGCAGAATATTTAGTGATGTATCTCCAGGAAAATACAAGTTAAGAGAAACAACTAATGGAGAGCACAACGTTTATACATTTTCTTTTTCTGAAGTATTTCAAAAGTATATGCCACTTTCATATGCCAATCACCTGCAAAATTTCTCCAATTAGCTCCTATATTTTCTACATCTATGCAGTCATAACCTCATTATATACTTACCAGTGTGAAATCTGAGTTTGGGTAGCTTTTTGAGGGGGCTAACCATCCTGCTATTCACAATAAATTAACTTACTAATGTATCTGCATTTAATACAGTGAGTGCTAGATGAACTTAAGCTCATGCAATTTCCTATCAGTAAAATCAGAAATAGCAATGTCTGTGCAGAAAGCTCACAAGGCATGAGATCAGTGATCAGCTAAGTCTCCACCTAACTTCAGCTGACAAGAGATCTCAGTGCACATATCTAATTGATGTGCCCAATTTAAAAAAAAAAAAAAATATATCTCCAATATTATAACGTAATTCAAACTTTGAAAAAATTGACCATTGAAAGTGTTATTGTAGCTTAAAAACTGAATAATTCTTCACTACAGAATGATGTGTTCATATTCATAGAATCATAGAATGGTTGGGGTTGGAAGGGACCTTAAAGATCATCTAGTTCCAACCCCCCTGCCATGGGCAGGGACACCTCCCACTAGACCAGGTTGCTCAAAGCCCCATCCAGCCTGGGTGGGAGTGGGAACACTTCCAGGGATGGGGCATCCACAACTTCTCCGGGCAACCTGTTCCAGTGCCTCACCACCCTCATAGTGAAGAATTTCTTCCTTATAGCTAGTCTAAATCTACCCTCTTTCAGTTTAAAGCCATTACCCCTTGTCATATCACTACATGCCCTTATAAAAAGTCCCTCTCCAGCCTTCTTGTAGGCCCCCTTCAGGTACTGGAAGGCTGCTATAAGGTCTCCCCAGAGCCTTCTCTTCTCCAGGCTGAACAACCCCAATTCTCTCAGCCTGTCTTCATAGGAGAGGTGCTCCAGCCCTCTGATTGTCTTCCTGGCCCTCCTCTGGACTCCCTCCAACAGGTCCATGTCCTTCTTATGTTTGGAGCCCCAGAGCTGAACGCCGTACTCCAGGTGGGGTTTCACAAGAGCAGAGCAGAGAGGGAGAATCACCTCCCTCGACCTGCTGGTCACACTTCTTTTGATGCAGCCCAGGATACAGTTGGCTTTCTGGGCTGCAAGCATGCGTTGTCGGGTCATGTTGAGCCCCTCATCAAGCAACACCCCCAAGTCCTTCTCCTCAGTGCTGCTCTCAATCCGTTCTCCACCCAGCCTGTATTTGTGCTTGGGATTGCCCCGACACACGTGCAGGACCTTGCACTTGGCCTTATTGAACTTCATGAGGTTTGCACTGGCCCACCTCTCAAGCCTGTCAAGGTCCCTCTGGATGGCATCCCTTCCCTCCAGTGTGTCCACTGCACCACACAGCTTGGTGTCATCAGCAAACTTGCTGAGGGTGCACTCAATCCCACTGTCCATGTCACCAACAAAGATGTTAAACAGCGCCGGTCCCAATACTGACCCCTGAGGAACACCACTCATCACTGGTCTCCACTTGAAATCGAGCCGTTGACCGCAACTCTTTGAGTGTGGCCATCCAGCTAATTCCTCATCCACCGAGTGGTCCATCCATCAAATCCATGCCTCTCCAATTTAGAAACAAGGGTGTTGTGTGGGACAGTGTCAAATGCTTTGCACAAGTCCAGGTAGATGATGTCAGTTGCTCTTCCCTTATTCACCAATGCTGTAACCCCATCGTAGAAGGCCACCAAATTTGTCAGGCATGATTTGCCCTTAGTGAAGCCATGTTGGCTGTCACCAATCATCTCCTTATTTTCCATGTGCCTTAGCATAGTTTCCAGGAGGATCTGCTCCATGATCTTGCTGGGCACAGAGGTGATACTGACTGGCCTGTAGTTCCCCAGCTCTTCCTTGTTTCCCTTGCAGACACCTTAAAACAGGCACAGTCATATACAACCAACATAAAGAGAACAAAAAAATCTGCCTCGTTTTAGCCTTACACTTTTTAATTCCCCACAGAAATATCACTTGATATAATTAGGGAATTTTAGATGCAACTCTACAGATTCCTTTTTCTTAGCTCACTTTCTCTCAAGGGAAGGGAGGAAAGGTTCCTGAGATGAATGTAAGGCTGACAGCATTTGCTTTGGTTGCACTCATATTCCACCTGAACACTGAACCATGAAAAAAAATGAAGCTCTTTGATGCAGTCTTCCATTCATCTGCCTGTAACACAAAATGTCTGGAGCAAAACATCTTCTAAGCTGCTAGTTTCCTATACTGGTAGTTCACCTGAGACTTTGCTGAGCAGAGAATTAAAAGAGATCATCTCCATAAAAATCTGCTTTGGATGGTAGCTTTGATGGGCCCAATAAATTTTGTAATAGCAATTTTTATTAAAAAGTGGCCTTCTTATTCCTGAGATTTCTTGCATAGTGATTAAATTACAAGGAAGCACTTTAGAATACATCACATTATGATATTTACTCACTGCACAGATGCAGAAACAACTTTTGCTGATATAAATAATCATGTATTATTACGATATAAATAAAAGTGGCCGACTGATGCACAATACGCCGAGTGGACAGGGGAGCGGTCCTGCAAAAGGCAACCAAATGCAGTGCAATTAAAACGTTCAGTAATCCACCAGCTGTATGACAAGGTTTCTGACAAAGTTATTGCTGCTCATGTGTAAGCCGCCATGGAGTATAAATGGTGGGGAGGAAAAAAAAAAGTGGCCTCCTGCTTTCTCTATTGCATGATCTCTTCCCACACTGCATTCACTTTGCCAGGCTAGTATTCCAGAACCTCCCAATAGAAAAGCAGTCCTTTTTCACTTGCTTAATCTAGCCCTTATATTTTCAGGTTGACTCCGCACATCTCTAGGAACACTCCTGTCACCTGGTCATGCAGTAACATCTACATTAGATCCCATTAGTTCTAGATTGTACACTCAGAGTTTGTCTGGGTCTCGGTAAACTGCAGCTTTGCTTTTTGCCTTGTTTTCCTTTATACTTTTCCACAGGGCTTTAGTCCTGCATTAAATATTTTAGTCCAAGGTGAAAATACAAGGACAGAAGCTCAGCCTTACTATCCAACTAGAGTTTGTAGCTAGACACAAAGATATGTACTGCTCAAACAGAATTTACAAACTGTACATAGTTAGATACTAGAAGTTATCAAAGTCAAAATTAATTCTGGCCATGATTCTTACTGCATACTTTCAATCTAGTGCTTTTTTTCCTGCAACTACCATAAACAGAAGCAATGCAACAGGCATATTTTTATATGCTACCAACACACACAATTAACACATTGTGACTAGTCATTCTACAGACAACTTCAGCACATTATGCTTCTGGGCTCAGCTCCTATGTCACAAACTCTCACCTGCACTCTTGGGATCCAGGCGTTGCTAATCACCTTTCCACATGCCAACAAATTCTTGTGGCTATTATAGGTCATCAGAAGGCACTTTTTCCACACGTGTAGCTGTGTTATTCTTTCCTAAATCAAACAGTCCAACAGAGATCTGGAATGGACAACTATCCTTTATATGCCACAGAGAAACATCTTGGAAATCAAGCCACTAGAAGAGTGCCCAAATTTTAAGGATCTCTACACTTGCAGGGATAGAATGCCCCTTAGTCTGAAATCATACTTATCTCAAGCCAAATTAAAATGAAAGCAAATACAACTATTTATTTACAAACATCACAACCATTCTCAACTCAGTCACATCACGACTAAAAAAATAGAAAGGCACACTGAAGAAAGAAAGGAAAGAAAGTCATGCTTAACTAAAAGGAAAGAAAACTCTTCGCCCTCTCTGCATCTGACTGACAAGTCATAGGTGCTTACCTACCCCCACAGTCAGGGACTTGGTCTACACCCATTCACAGGAAAGAACTTCAGCTTAGGAAGGATGCTAGCTTTTATACCACATAACTATTTAGGGGACTCTGAAAGGTGGGGAGACTCCTTCAAATTTAAGCATCTTTCTTAAAGTTTCCTGAACATTCATATTTGAGGGAAATGTATCTGTTCAGGAGACTCTTTTGACCCTCTCTTCCTGGATCATCAGCCACCTTCACAACTCCTGTGCCTAAAGATATTATGTAAGAATAATTAACCCACGGAAGAAAAAAAAAGACATTTTCCCATTAGATAAAGCAATATAAAAGTCTCAGTGTGAAACGTTTCCATATATTTACCTGAATATTTCATATACATTTGAAAACTGACAACCACACTTTACTAAAAATATACAGGTGACTAATATGTAGTTCAACATTTGATCTCAATTGGGATAAAGTTTAAGACAATTTTTTGGCATACAAATGGGCTTGAGATGATTGACCTCACTTCAGTTTTGAAAGGAAATGATGACATCCTTTAAGTGGATAACTAAGCAAATATAATCACTGCAGCAAGACCAGATATGTATGACAAAATTCAGAAGCGCCATCCATATATGCAACAAAGGGTCAAATCTCTTATTTGTTACTTTTTCTGGGAAGAGACAGGCTCCATATTACAACTGCACCAAGTCTCAGAGTTAGGACAGAGTCTTCTCACATCTCTTGCCATCTCACCATAAACATTAATTATCCTAGAGCCCTGTGTAGCTGCAGTCAGAACAGCAGCTTCATAGGAGGAAGCCATGCAACATTTCAAAGAATTAATTCAGGCTATGCAAAGAAAACTCTGAAACATCCTCATTTTACTACTCTTAGAAAAAGGAAGTTACAAAGCAATATATCCTTTAATGCAGTTGTCCCCAAATCCCTTGCCAGCCTTGAGAATCTTGTCAGTTACTTGGTAGAAGTGAGAAATTCTCTCACTCCTACTTCTCCACCAGGCACCTCGTTTGCTGAGAGAACAGGCTGTTTTTTAAAACCAACCACCATTAACTTTTCTGCTTCAATTTGATCATTGGGGATTTTCAATGCTCCATCCCTATGCTTTACTTCATTGGGCTAGACCTATTCCGTGTTGACGGCCAAGGTTCAGACAATCTTGCTGTTAGAAACAGCCACATCGAAGACTATACTGTTAAGCAGTATTTCACACAAACGCACACAGAGAATCAAATTCATAACTTAGCAGACACATTTCCCAAGCACTGTTTTCCTGTCTGGATTCTACCATATCTGCAACACACGGGGGGTGGGTGGGTGTAAGTAAATAAATAAATAAAACATAATATATATAAGCATCATTGTTCTGAACTTACTTCTTGGTCAAGATTTGTTTTAGGACTGTGAAAGTCTTTGTACATACCAAACAGATGCCTTTGTCTCTGTTTCAATTTAGCAAGAGTTGATGTGTCTGTAAACTTTAACAGGTATCCTCAAAGAATGCTTGTAATTATCAAACATATTATAATACTGCAAATTGCAAATCATTTGACTATAAAAGAAGTTTACATTCGTGAGTATTAAGGTAGAAAAACCCCACAAAAATGCTTGGGGAAATCAATCTTTTAAATAGAAAGCAATTCAAATCTGAAAAAAAAAAAAAAATGTACTCTGCACCGATTTAGAGAAGTTAGTCTTTTACACTTCTAAAATCTGTTTCTCAGATACACAAACAAGATTATGGGGGACCAACATCTAGATGCTTACTACCAAGAATTCCATAATCATGTCTTTATTTCTAAGACCGATGCATAGAGTGCTTTCATCTGTGGGTGCTACCTATTTTTCCTAATTAGCAGTTTGAAAGAGAATGGCAGAGTTTTGTAATGCAGAGGGAATGCTTTTTTCTCATCTCAGTCTGTTCCAAATGTCCTGTCAACTAGTAGGAATCTTTGAAGTTGTTATGTGACTCTATCCCTTGAATCACAATCGTGTCTAAATGCTGTTACTCATTCTTACATTTGGCTCCTATTTTCCCTGCTTCTTGAAGCAGGCAGTTATTTGCCCATTATAAAATATTCTTTGTCTATCCTTCACAATGGTCACAGAAAAATTAAAACCTGAGAACTTCTTATTTAAAATATAATTAGGCTGCATGTAGTATAAAACCTCCTTATACCTATAAAGAAGCAACATCATCTTAAGCAAAGAATTTGATTAACCGAATGGCACCCTTCTGATTCAGTAGCATAAGCATACTAGTCAGTGCAACAGGCCTCCTTCTGTGGTATACCAAGCAAGTGCAGTTTCCTGTCTCTCAATATCAATGCACACACCTTGCTGTTTACCTGCCCCCCATTTATAGAATCATAGAACAGCCCAGGTTGGAAGCAACTTTATCTGAACAGTTGCAGTGTCTCCCTCAATAGACAGCACTTTCCTTTAGAATTTCTTGCTGGCAGAAGTAAGTATGGTTTAGACAAGGGAAAGACTACATTAATTAGAAGCAGCAAACTTCTAGTAAAGGCAGAGATTCCTCATTCCATTAGCCAACATTCATCAGGCTTCAACAGCGGCTGTTCATTTAGAGCAGAAGTCTCAACAGCCGTTGCAAGACTGGAAGGATTAGTATCTCATAGCTGTCTGACAGCCTATTCAAAACAAACTGAACTCCTCAGCTGCCCATCTCAGTGGACAGGTGTATCGATCACGAGAGTCACTGTGGTGGGTTGACCCTTGCTG
The DNA here is from genome assembly GCA_013389945.1 of Fregata magnificens. NCBI lineage: Eukaryota > Metazoa > Chordata > Aves > Suliformes > Fregatidae > Fregata > Fregata magnificens. Next base: position 12,065 of record WAAD01005020.1, read on the forward strand.
GATGCCAGGTGTCCACCAAAGCCACTCTATCACTCCCCCTCCTCAACCGAACAGGGGAGAGAAAATACAACAAAAGGCTCATGGGTCGAGATAAGGACAGGGAGAGATCACTCAGCAGTTACTGTGACATGCAACACAGACTCAGCTTGGGGAAATTAGCTTAATTTATTAACAATCCAATCAGAGTAGGGTAATGAGAAATAAAACCAAGTCTTAAAACACCTTCCCCCCACCCCTCCCTTCTTCCCCGGCTTAACTTCACACCTGATTATTCTCTACCTCCTCCCCCTGAGTGGCACAGGGGGATGGGGAATGGGGGTTGCGGTCAGTTCATCACACATTGTTTCTGTCACTCCTTCCTCCTCAGGGGGAGGACTCCTCACACTCTTCCCCTGCTCCAACGTGGGGTCCCTCCCATGGGAGACAATCCTCCACAAATTTCTCCAACGTGGGTCCTTCCCACAGGCTACAGCTCTTCATGAACTGCTCCAGCATGGGTCCTTTCCATGGGGTGCGGTCCTTCAGGAACAGACTGCTCCAGCATGGGGCCCCCGCGGGGTCACAAGTCCTGCCAGCAAACCTGCTTCAGCGTGGCCTCCTCTCTCCACGGGTCTGGAAGGCCCTGCCAGGAGCCTGCTGCAGCACGGGCTTCCCACGGGGTCACCGCCTCCTTTGGGCATCCACCTGTTCTGGCATGGGTTCCTCCACAGGCTGCAGGTGGATATCTGCTCCACCATGGACCTCCATGGGGGACAGCCTGCCTCACCATGGTCTTCACCATGGGCTGCAGGGAATCTCTGCTCCGGCGCCTGCAGCAGCTCCTGCTCCTCCTCCCCCTCCTTCTTCACTGACCTTGCTGTCTGCAGAATTGTTCCTCTCACATATTCTCACTCCTCTCTCCAGCTGGAACTGCGCAGTTTTTTTGTTCCCCCTTCTTAAATATGTTATCCCAGAGGCGCTACCACCATCACTGATGGGCTTGGCCTTGGCCAGCAGCAGGTCCATCTTGGAGCCAGCTGGCACTGGCTCTATCAGACATGGGGGAGGCTTCTAGGAGCTTCTCACAGAAGCCACCCCTGTAGCCCCCCACTACCAAAACCTTGCCACACAAACCCAATACATTTGTACAGTTGACAATCTCAGAAAAGACACTAACAAGTAGCTTAACTAGAACAGATTAGAGAACTATTAAAATCACGTTTCCTCTTGGAGTCCCAGATGAGTAGTGGCAAAAGTCACTCGGCTGCACTTTGTGCCAGAAGAATTTCCAGCCCATATGCTCTGCCTGGCAGGTATCACAAGCTCTAGTAAATACTTTCAGTGGCCCACCTAGTAACACTGTTTGGACTGATTTCCTGGGGCTTATCATGTGATATTTTCTGAGAACTTGTGCAAAATTGTCATTTTCTAGTAAAATTTAAATACGGCTTTTGCCTACCTCAAATATTTTCTAAATAAAACGTCTTCCTCAGGCAACTGTTATATTTTAGTCCTAACTAAAAATATGGTAAGGCCCTTAGGAATTGAAGTCTGTTGAAATGAAATTACTGTTTAAGGCTCGGAACTTAAAAAACTGTACTGTGCACAACACTTAAATGCTACACAGTTTATAGCCCAGGCTAGAACTGTTTATACTATTTTGTGACTAAGACAAAATAAACTGGGCAGAAAAGTGTAAACTACTTTAGCCTTGGAGTGGGCAGAGTTATGCATTGATGTCTTGTTTGCATGAAATTATCATTTGGTCTTTTTACAAACCACACAGTGTTATAAATCAACAAGCAACATAACATGCTGGCTCTGAGAAAGCTGTGCCCACCTTTCCTCACTAGACTAACAAACAGCTTCATTTTAAAGTATTATTGGAATCAGATTTGTATAGTTTGAATGTGAGGAAGAACAAACCAAAACAAACGAATACAGAAATTTATGTTATGAAAAATATCTGTGGATCACCTTTTCTAACAGCTTTTAAAAGAAACAATGGAATGGTACAAGCGCAGCAAGATAAAACAGATAGTGAAAAAATAGAGAAAACTGAATTTGCCATTGGTACATACTAAGTAAAATTGTTGTGTACAACAGCACTGTAGCGCCTGTAAGTCTTTAAAAAGTCCCAAGTTAAATTTCAGTGTCAGTGAAATTTTGAGCATTTTGTAATTAGAGGTATTACATTAGAACAGCATTTTTTTTCACCCTGCAATGCCTGTTTCCACAAGTGACATTCTTTTAAAGTGAAAGATATAAGTGTAGCACATAACTCTTCCTGGAAGAAAAGGAACTCCATTTGTTGAGAAACACTCAGACTTGTCACAAAGCACTACCATATACCCTTCAGTCTTCTAAATAAACATTCTGCCTTCATTCTGCAACCACTTATGGTATAAGTTAAACAACTCTTGTCTCATGTCCAAACATCCATTGAAAGACTTCAAACAGCAAGAGGGTAAGTTGACTACGAGAGTGACATGGTGCAATAGCAGAACAAAATCTTCCTTATTCCTGACAACATGGGAGTTCCTAGAGAGCGTAGCATTCTGCTCCTTCAGAACTAGATAATGACTAATCTTCCAGCTTGATCAACTGTGTCTTGCAACAGTGAAAAAGCCTTCCNTGATGTCATTGTTGGTCCCGTCGTTCTGCATTACCATTCTGTCATGTAAGTCAAGCCCCAAAATGTTGCTCCATAGATGCTCCAAAAACTGGAACAAAATCTGCTAAATCCTATCTTCACATCCTTCCTATATTTGTAGATGCATCTCTGCAAAGACAAAGCTGCCAAGCTAAACCAGTCCCACTGTTTTACTCCAGCTGCAAGTGCACCACCTTGTTTGTGCTCTACAGCAGTTTCCAGATGCTAACCAACTGCTCCAAAACACAGAGAATTATGTGATGTTAGAGGGAATCATAAGGTTTTGTTAAGCTGGGCCATAGTTTTCTTCAGGTAGCAGTGACATCCCACAATGTACAGCAGTAAAAATTCCAGTATCTATAGTGGAGGATGAGAACACCATGCTAGAGCACATTTATCTGGAACGTTTCATACCTAATTTAAACAACTGCAGTGCTATCTGAAAACCCTAGTTAAAAAGTACCTGAGCAAACCTAGCAAAGCAGCATCAATGTGCTTTCTATCACATGCTGCTGGATAAAACATAAGGAAACTAATCTGATGGAACATCCCCATCTAGACAAATGCTTGCATGTACAGAGTGAAGGCATTCAGTGTTCTTAAATATCACACCAGCTAAGAAAAGAGTCAATCCCTGGCTCTCAATGATGCTGATCCTTTGTCAAATAAGGAAGACTCTCAGAAATTAAGTTCTAAGCATTACTATTTTTTTGCCTTTTCTACATTGAAAGAAAAAAAAAAAAAAACCTAGCAAAGTTGCTGTATGAGCCTCTAAGAATTCTTGAAGAAATTCAACCTCATCATGTGTATGATACTTACAACATTCTGCTTAAATGGAATACACTGAGATAATCTGTGTAATATTTATAGATTTGGTCAACAAAGACTCCAAGTAGAACACAGACCATTTGAGGATCATTTGTTTAGACTGAGATAAAACCTTTGCTTGGATTCTTTACCCAATCACTTTTATCTTATAAAGTGTAAATACCACTCAAACATGGTCATGGATCACTGGAACACTGGAATTCTTTGTCTAGCCGATAGTTCACGTGACAAAGGAAGGATGTGGTCTCTGAGCCAATCATTGTTTGCTAAAGATTTATTGGTATATTTTTCCGGCACAAAAGAAATTAAGCTCTTAATTTGCAAAAGCCTGACAAGCAAAATATCATTAGAAATTCAAAGCATTCATCTGAAATACATTATCCAAACAACAGATACTACAGCAATGGGTTATGTCAAAATCTTACCGAGACAGAAGTTTTGTGATAGCAGAGAAATTGGGGATATTTCTTCATCATCCCTGAGCAAAAGTAAATTGCCATCATTTCCTCAATTTGTAAATGCCCTTAGCCAGTATAATTTCAAATCCTTTTCCTATAAAATCATGTGGTCTGGGGGCACCTTGTCTTCCTTGTTATTTCTATGCTGCTCTATTTTTACAGGAATCCAAAGCAAAAACATGCTCTTAACTTGTACAATGCATCAAAACAAACGAACAAAAAAATCCCCCAAAAACCCCAAACAAAAACCAACAACAACAAAAAAACCAAAACCAAATCAACACACCACCATAAACAACAACAACAACAAAAAAAACCCAGAAACCACTTTCTTTCCTTTTTTAGGAGAGCAGTCATTGTGGTCATTCATTTTTCATTTTAACATCAGTTGCAGGTGCATTCCATGAAATACTTCAACCATAACAGATTTGTGGTCCAGTTATGCCTTATTCATTTTGATCCTTCATCCATGTTGATAAGGATTTAATCACAGGAGTAATCCCCTTGGTTTATTTGAATGACTTTAGTTAACCGGACCCTAAATTTGTAAATATCTGCATGTAGATCTCTTAAGTTTTCAGTAAGGTGCCATAACTTGACTCATTCTCTGAATTTCTTTTTGAATGGTGATTTCATTTCCAAAATGGTATTACTTTTTCCTCATTTTTTTGTTGTGCCAGAGTAAAAAAAAAAAAAAAAAACCAGAAAAAAACCCTTAAAACAGCAAAAAAGATGTCAAGCAAAGGAAAACAGAAACTTGCGCACATCAGGTGATACACTGGAGAGTTCAAAAATGTGTGAACAAAACAAAAGAGGAAAAGAAGCAACATACAGTACTTTAAAACTGAAAAATTTAATAAGCTACAAGAAATCTAAACGAGAGAAAAACAAAAATAAAAGCATTCTAGTGCAGAGCTTAGCAAAAATAGAAGGATATTGTATAACTTGAGAAGGATTTGTGATTAGGTAAGGGTTGTGAGGGGAAATAAATCACTAAGAAGAGAATTTAAAAATTCAGACAATGCATGGTCAAATGCACTGTGCCCATTGGGAGGATTTGATGTACAAGGTTACTCATGATTTAAATATTGCTGGTAGTGATATTTTAGTAGGTACTTCATATGACATCCTAAATCAGATTGGCGTTCAAACGACCCTTCATTTTTGTAAACAGGATTGAATGAAAGCCAAACTACACAGAATGACAACTAGAATCAAGTTAGTTAATGGAGTGCCTAAGCCAAAGCTGTTGACGTAATTTTGTTATGTAAACGTTAATATATGAAAAGAATTAGCTAATGATAACTATGGCAGAGTGATATTCCTATTCATACTACAAGATTATTCACAATACTGCAAATAATAGCTGAAAAAGCTCATTTGGGACAAGCTATTCAAGAGTTTCATATCCTAAACCTCCAGCCACATGCCACTGCAAAGAAACAAAGTACTTTTCCTTAGAACATTATAGTAATGAACAGCTATTCATTTGTCAGTATGGAATTATGTTTATCTTACATGTGGGCACTGTACAGAAAAATAACTCATTTCCATGAGAATAAAATAGTGCTAAACATATCATATCTGTATCAGCAGCCGTTGATCTGAATCTCCTTAATGGTCATGCTAATTTAAGCCCCAAAACACAGTCCTCCTTTAACTACAGTAATTCTGTGAAGCAAATGGAGAATCTTAGTCACGAAAAATGATGAAGTGATGATTATCTTTTTCACTCAAGAGAATAAGTTTAATAACTTCCCAGTCCTCGCCTTTTGTGAATAAAAATAACAATCATCACTAGCTATAAGAAAAATACCCTAATTTCCTACCATGCCTATAAGCAAAGGGATAGAATACCGAGAAAGCAAAGCAGACACTTCTGTGGTAGGAAGATAGAAGACAAGCTGCAATCCCATACAGTAGCACTGCTGATAAGTGACTATCCTACTGTAGTGCTGTGAGTAATTTTNCGGCAAATGAAGTGATCGCAAATAATAGCGGCTCTTCTAGTGTATAGCATGTGCTTGGGTCTTTGAACTAATTGCTTTGCCTTTGTGAATGCTGGAGCACAGTAAGTGGTATAACCAAGAAAGCCAAATAATTGTTCAGAAAGGGAGGAGGGAGGCAGTCAGAAATTACTAGCTAGAAATCACTTTTATACCATGCAGGAATAGACAATGGGATGTACAGTTAAGTTAAAAGGTAATGAGAAAAGCAGATAAGGTAAGAAATGCACTGCAACATTCAGGAAAGAACTGTGGGGTGGCTACACTGCAAACAGAAGTACATAAGCAGGCATCTCCTTTGTCAGCTGAAGGCTGAGCTTACATAATTATATAGCCCTTTCCCTGTTCACACTCCATATTCATTTCCTACCTAATATTACTGAGAAGGAGAGGTATACAAGAAGCTCAAGATTTCTAATAATACAGAGCCCTCAGCTGCTTGTTTAATTTCACTTGGGTTTTGTGGCAGTCACTGTATGCACTTACCCTAAATCAAATGCTCCTGCTGCGCACAGTGCCAGTGCTTACAAGATCAAAGCCTTACAATAGATGATGCGAGTTAGTAAACTTCTAAAATATTAAAATTGAAATGGGACACATTTTTAGCAACCTCATAATCTCAAAAGTAAGCTTTCTGAGTACCATCTGCATCCACAAACCCCCCACATCCATGCATAGAGATGTTTCAGGTCTTCCATTACATTATGTTATGTCAGTGTTACTATGGCTAAAACCTGATGGTAAAACATAGATAATATGTTCCAGGGATTATTGTTATCCGTCCCATTATAAATGAAGGAGTTCTTACACACATTGTCAAATGTATTTCAGGATTGCAGAATGTATTGCAGAATATATGGCAATAGCCATGACACTGGGTGCTTCCATTACTGAAGGTGAGTGAGTAAGCTCAGCCAATACACTGTTCCTGCTTAGCTTGACTTATTTTCTCCTTTGTCATTAGTCTTGCTTTGCTGTATCATGCTACAGGATAGGCTTATTTAAATATTTAATTAAATTATGAGTTGGACTCGATGATCCTCGTAGGTCCCTTCCAACTCAAGATATTCTATGATTCTATCTCCAAACATGCCATAACAGCAGTGTCAACAGATGGGCAGCAGCTCCTAGAATCGTGACACGCAGGTACGCAAAGAAGGGAGAGATCACTTCTGGCAGTGTTCTCTCAAAACACCAATGAGGAAAAAGGCTTTTCTAATGTAGACACATGTATATTAAAGTAAACAAGTTAGCTGTGCTGCATGACTAGAATGTGTTTTTCATTTTATTCTATTCTTTT
>WAAD01005023.1:2570-39197 GCA_013389945.1 Fregata magnificens
CCCTCCTGCTGCCCTGGGCCGCCGCCGACACCGGTAAGCGGGGCTCCCCCGGGCTCCCCGGCCCGCCGCAGGCATGCCCACGCCCTCCCCGGGGTGCCCACGCCGTCCCTGGGGTGTTAGCTCAGCTTCCCGGGGTGCCCACACCTCTCTCTAGGTGCCCCATGCACCCCCTGGGGTACCCACGCTGCACCCCGGGGTGCCCACGCCGCTCCCTGCGTGCCCACACCTCTCTCTAGGTGCCCCATGCACCCCCTGGGGTACCCACGCTGCACCCCGGGGTGCCCACGCCGCTCCCTGCGTGCCCACACCTCTCTCTAGGTGCCCCATGCACCCCCTGGGGTACCCACGCTGCACCCCGGGGTGCCCACGCTCCCCCCGGAGGTGCCCAGGCTGCACCCCCGGGTGCCCAGGCTGCACCCCCATGTTCCCCTTGCACCCCCCTGGGCGTCCACCTCCCTCCCCGGGTGCCCATGGCACCTCCCCGCCGGTGTCCAGGGAAGCTGGGGGTGATTTTTAGGGTCCGTGAGATGGACCCACAGGAGCTGCATCACCGCAGGATTTCACCCTGGGTGGGGTCTGTGGTTTTTCCATGGGACTGTGACTTGTCCACGGCCGAGCATCGCTGCCAGACTGGGAATGTCACATCGTGTCTCGCCTCTCCGAAAGCAACTTTGGGAAAAATCACCGTCGTGGCTCAGCACGGACGGCGGAGGAACCGGCGATGCTGACAGCCCCGGGGAGCCACTGGCGGCGGCGGCAAGACCATTAGGAAATATTTAATGAACTGAAAATATCGGAATTATGAAGGATTACGCATGGAAGCGCAGGAAATAAGGCTGGAAGGGACTGCAGAGGTTTGGGACAGCTTTAGCGCTCTCCCTTCTCCGGGCTCCCGTCTGCTGGTGAAGCTGCAATGCCCTAGAAAATGAATTTATTCCTATTTCTAAACAGCTGGTGGGTCCGGCGAGGGCTGTAAAATGACTCTAGTGGCAAAAATAAGGCAGAAGAGCTGCGTGCGCTGCCAGGCGCATCGCAGAAACAGGCTAAAAATAGCTTTCCCTGAAGGCAATACCCTCCGACTGCCCCATCCCAGACCTGCAGACAACGTTCCTAGTAGCTGTGATGCAATCAGGATTGTCGTTTGGGGCAGAAAACGTGGTTATCTGGGGTGTTAGAGAACACGAATAATATTTATTGCTTTTAATTCAGCTGCTGGATAATTCGGGAGGTGCCGCACTGGCCATGCTGATGCATCCCATGATGCTTGTGCCAGGCATCACGTCCTCTCCTGCTTTCTATCCCTGGCACAGTCAATCAATTGTAAATGTTTTTCAGTTAAAAATGTGAAAAAGTTTTATTTATTTCTGTGATTTTGGCGTTTCTTGTGAATTCTGCGGTCTTGGGCGCAGACTTCTGAAATTTCTCTTTTATCCACTTTTTCTGGCTTATGGTTAGCAGAAAATGAGCGCCGCTCTGGCCCTTTTGCTGATAATTTTCTAAGACAAATAGTCACGTTTTCCTTGTGTGGATTCTCCAGTGTCTAGTTGTGGTTGTGCATCCCCTTGCAGCCCCATGAAGCTGGAGGGGGACATCTCCACAACGTGGGATGACAGCATATGGCAGCATCTCCATCCCCGGGACTCATCCCAGGCATGTGCCCGGCGCCTGCGTGGTTTGCTTCCCGATGAGCCGGGATGAGCTTACCCTCCCTGGCACCATTTGAGATCACCGGCGGAGAAAGCCGAAAAGCAAAGTGAAAACATGAATTAATCATGCAAATACAAAAAACCCCAAATATTGTGCATGTATTTCAACCTGGAAATTTAATATCGGTGGGATGCAGGGAATTTGGATGGAAATAAGGCAGCCAGAGGTATTTTCCCAAGAAGGCTGGAACGTGGTACCATGACTCATTTTGGAGGTCGGCCAACGATGCAACGAGTCTTCAAGCGCTTGGGCTGACACATCAATGGGAAAAGTCAACCTGCAAAGCACAGAGGGAGCGGAGACAAGCGGAGAGATGCTTTTGGCCATCCTGGGAGAGTCTTGTGAGCTTTTCCTTGAATTAAACAGGAAAATAGAAGACAGATACTGTTTTTTTCTGCGTGCAAGTCCCCGGCGGTGCCCAGATCAAGGGAATTCTATCAATCTGCTTCAAGAAAAAAGTGAATAGGAGAGGGAGAGGCTTGTAGTTACTGCAGATCTCCTTGCTTGGAAGCAAGAGCTTTATCATGGTCACGGCTCTCCCCATCCATCTGCAATTTACACCATTTCCAATTCACTGCTAAGGTACAAAAGAAAGCCTAAATCTTGGCCACGCATCTCCAGGGCTGTAGCAGCGCTGGAAGCCTGAATCCCCAAAGATTTCCTTCCCTTTTCCCCCTTGGCATGTGTTTCGCCTCATCAAATGAACTGAAACCCGTGCAGTGATGGTGCGAGACGCCAGGGTCGTGATCCTGGAGAGCAGAGACGCTGGGGTCTTGCCGTCAAAGGACTTGGGCATTTTTTGGAAGAGGAGATTATTTTACAGTCAAATCAACTGGAAAAAAAGTGCTCCGGTGGGATTAGGATGACGAGATCAGGTTTAAAAGCTGAAAGGCATAAGCAGGACTCACAGGTCCCTGTTTTTCCCAGACATTTTTGATGCTTCCAGCTGGATTTCCTGCTGCGCTCTCTTTGCAGACGTAGCTGTGGGTTGTCTTGGCACTGGAAGGGCTTTTCATTCATTTTATGGCATGGCTTCAGGTCTGGCGACATGTGAGGTCTTTGTGAAATGGCCCGTGGTGTTTCCTTGAAACGCTCCCAGCAATTTTGCTGCCACCTTGAGCGGAGGCTGAGAACCGACGTGCTCAGCACGTGTGGCCGCCGCATCACTCGTGCCCTCTGGGCACGGCAGCTGCAGCTCTTTGGGGTGTCCTGATACCAGGGGACAGGCCATGGACCCACCCGAGCACTGAAACGGAGCAGACCCCCCCTGGGATGTTCTGGGGATATGTAACAAATTGGGGCAGGAGATTTTTAAGGAGATTTTTATCTCCAGGTGTTTTGGGTGCCTGGGGGAGCATGTTGTGTTCCTGTCCCCACTGCCACTGTGCTCCTGTCCCCATCACCATCATGCTCCCGTCTCCATTGTGCTCCCATCCCCATCGTGCTCCTCTCCCCATCGTGCTCCCCTCCCCATCGTGCTCCCATCCGCAGTGCCATCACATTCCTGTCCCCAGCGGGCTCCTGTCCCCATCACCGGCGTGTTCCCATCCAGTGTGTCACGGGTGAGCTGTTCCCACGCTGCGGCAGGGGTCCAGGCACGGGCACGGTCTTGGGGCAACCAAGAAACTTTCTCCATTGCACCAGAAAAATCAGTGAAATTCTAACACCCTCTTGCGAAACCAACCTCAAATCAGGGCCACAGGGGAAGCACAAGCCCTTCTGGGGATAAGAAAAGCTGTAAGTCATAGCTCATCACCGCCCCATTGCCCGACCATGTGATGCTCAGATTTCAGCTGCCTCCAGGGCCATGGGCTGCAGCCACCGGCAGGGAAAAAACCCTGGGAAGTGGCTGGAAGACTCACGCAGCACTTGGAATTTTTCATGTCCAGCTGCAAAATGAGTGGAGAAAAAAGGGGGCTGAAATGCAGCAGCTGGTGGCAGGATGGAGCTGGGGCTGTCGGCCCGGGACGGTCACTGCAGGGGGATGAAATTCTGCGAAAAGGCTTCGTCGGCCGGAGGATCTGCTACAAGTGACCATAAGTGTGCCAGAAACGGAGCTTTCCCCTTCTCCATTCCCTGTGCACAGGCACAGCCATCTCACCGCCATGTTTTTGCAGGCCGGATGAGGCTCTCCGAGCCCCGGGGCAGTACCGATACCCCGTTTCCACCCCCTGGCAGCATTTGACCCCCTTGGGTGCCATTCAGCACAGCGAGCTGGGGCCAGAGGGTGCCTAATATCCCTGTTGTGACCTTCATCTCTTTTTTTTTTTTTTNATGTGGCCAACGCGCACATCGATGTGGGCAACAACACGCTGCTCAACACCCGCCTGCGCTACACCTGCAACCCGGGCTACAAGCGCAAAGCCGGTACCTCCAGCCTCATTCAGTGCATCCTCCGTGATGGCTCCACCAAGCCCGACTGGACCCACACCACGCTACAATGCATCCGTAAGCCCTCGCTCGGCAGCCGGGACGCGATGGGGACCGGGGAGGGGGGACACCTCTATCACCGGCGTGGCGGAGGATGATGTGGGGTGGCATGGGGCGCTGCCATTGATGGTGTCTCCACATTGTGTCTTCCCAAAGGGGATCCGGCTCTACCTCCACTAACTCCCAGCCCTGAGGTCCCAACCGTGCCCCACACCGAGAGGACGACCCAGAGGGGTGAGGAAGGGGCAAATGCATCCCACGGGGGTTGGTTTGGGGCCGCCGTGACCGTGGTCGCTGCAAAACCACAACCACCGTGGTGTGGAAAGCAAGATATTTCAATTGTGTGATCAAATTAATTCAATTGCCTGAAATTATGCCATTTCGTAGCTGCCAGATGCCACTGTGACCTGCCCGAAGTGGGCACGAGGCTGAGCACCGAAAAAACGGTGCTACCTGGAGCGTGCCTTTTAATTTTTTAAATTAAAAGGTTTTACACCATTTTCCCCAGCAGGAACTACCAACACCAGCCTGACCTCCAGCCCCTCTCTAGCAGCAACGTCCAGGCTGCCAGGAGCTGCCAGCTGGTCACCTGTGCCACCAGCACCTGATGGGCTGTCACTGGGGACATCCACGCCACTGGAGATGGCCCCACCACTGGAGACATCCACACTGGGAGAGGGGACAGCCCCAGGGACATCTCTGGGGACAACCCCGCTGCCCACCGCCCCCATGGACCACGCCACAGGTCAGGCCGCCTCTCCGGGGGAGATAACGGGGCTGCGTTTCAACCAGCGAAGGCTCTTTTACTTTTTCAATGCATTTTTCCCTTCTCTGCAACACCCGTTTTAGTGAGGGTCCCCCCAGCATCCCCCTCTTCCTTGGCTTTGCAGCTAAAAATCTCCATTTCTCCCTTTTTTTCCAGTTTCCGTCCAGACCTTGGCCTCTTCCATTGGTAAGCCAGCCAAAAAGCTTATTTTGGCAAGCAGGGGCTTATTTTCTTTACTTTTTAGCTTAAAAGCCCTCCTTGGGGCTGTGGGAGGTTTACGCCATGGTCGAGGGCAATGCCTCCGACAGGGGAAGGATGCAGCACCCAGATTTCTTCCTGGGGTGGGGAGGGCACCTTGTAAACGTGCACAAAGTGTTTTGTTTGAGCCGGGCTGTGCTCTTGGCCGTGTGTTGGAAGATGCTCATTGGCCACCGTGTCTCTCCTGCAGGGCTCCCGGTGCTGGTGGTCGCCGGCGTCGTGGCCTGCTGCTGGTGGAGGAGGAAAATGTAAGTGTGCCAAGCCCCGTGAGGTCTTTCCACCCCAGTGATGAGTTGTCCTCAGCCTCTGTGCTTTCCTAAAAGCTGGGGAAAGTCCTTTGGCTGCTGGTGACGCTTTTGTCCCCTCTGCAGGCGCGCGGGGCAGGACTACATGGTAGCGGTGACGGCCATTCCCATGGTGGCTCCTGCTGCTGAGGCGATGTTGCCACCCAGCGTCTTCCCCATGGGCTGAGCACCCACTGCTGGGCAACTCGGTGCACCCGCCAGCCCGGAGGATGCTCTGGGCTCAGATGGAAAGCCGGACGCTTCCCTGAGCGGCAGCAGTGCATAGCAGAGCGCATCCCAGTCCCCAGCCGCCCTCCACAGGGAGCATTCTCACTTCAGGGACACGCAGCCGCTCTTCCTAGCCTGAACAGGTGACTCTCATGGATGAGACTGTTCCAGCGCCCAAAGGTGTGCGGGTGTCCCCTCGTGAAGCTGAATGGGGGGTGGGTGAGCCCTGCGAGCACCCTGCGGTGGCATGGAGGCGGTGGGTGTTCTGCATCGGGAGTCAGTATTTGGAGGAGGTGGTCCTGTGGGTGCTGGCAGGTGGCAGGGAGTGGGCTAGGGGCTGCCTGCCCCAGCAGAGGGTGTTTGGGGTGCAGGGGATGGGGTTTGGGTGGTGGGGTGAAGCTGGGCTGCCCTGCCCCAAGAAGCACCCATCCCCGGGTCAGGAGCAAGGCCAGAGTTGGGCCAGGTGGACACCACCCCCTCCCCTAGAGCCGTTTTGCCCCAAAATTGCCCCAGAAAGCAGTGCGGCTCACGGCAGATGGAGAGAGGGGGACCCGGCCGAGCATTCCTCCACCGTGTCCTCACCCCCCCTCCTGCTCTCTTTCAGCCATTTGCTGGTGAACCCGCAACCACAGTGAAGGGTGCTGGCGCCATCCCGCCGCGGTCACAGGGGTCGGCCCTCGTACACAGCTCAGGGATCCTTCAGCAGCACTTTTGGCGCTGACCCCAGGTACCCGCTGGCCCTGGCCGCTTGCAGGGGACCACAAGCAGGAGCGATTTCACTGTAGACACTACCAAAGACTGAAGGCAATAACATGACCTAGGAACTATTTTCCTTTGCATGTTTTCCCTTCGTCCATCATCAGTTGTTATCCACTCATTTCCCCCTTGCTACAGAACAGGCACCTTTATATTGATGCCGTTTTATGTATAAATGTGTATATATTGTATATAAAATAACGCACACACAGCAGTTGATATTTTGTCTGGTCGGGTGTCTCGGCAGCTGCAACGGTGGGGAAGACAGCGGGTACAGACGGGAGCTGGGTTGAGGTGAAATCCGTCTTCGCAGCAGCAAGGGCTCACTGGCCACCAGTAGTGCCGTGCTCTAGAGACAAAGGGTGACGGCGAGGTAGCAGCTGCCATTGCTCAGCTGGATGGCAAAAGGGTTTTCAGCAGTCAGCTGGAAAGCAGTAGGTATCTAACAACTTAATTTCCATGTCCTTTCCTCGCTGCTGTGTCTTGTCCTCCTGTTTGTGCCACTGCTCTGGCTCGTCGGAGCTGGAGGACGCACAACTTGGATGTGTGATGGAGCAAACCCTCCTGCAGCGGCACTGCCTCTCCCCAGCATACCAGGGGATGATTGGAAAACAGATGGGGCTGGAAGGGAATCTCTGGAGGTGCCTGGTCCAACGTCCGCACCAAGCTTTGCGGTTACATCCAATGTCCAAGTCTTGGGTGAACTTTTGCCCACGCTTAGGTGAGTAGAACAGGGAAAGCCTTTCTGGAATCAGTGCTTCGAAAGCGAAAGGAGAGCCAGCAAAGCAGCTACCGTTCAATCAATAACGATGGAAATCAACAGGATGCACCAGCTTCCTCCTGCAGGCATGGCTCACAGCTCCGGGCCCATGTCCAAGGGCAGAACTCTTCTGAAATCAGTTTCGGTTTTGGTCTCCACATGACATGGGCTCTGGTACAACGAGCCACGGTGCCTTCAAACAGAGAAGACACTCACGCTGCTTGCACCATTGCTACTGTGATGGCTGGTAAATAAATACAACCCAGGACAACTTCTTAACAGAAGGGAAGAGAAAAAAGAAAGCATTAAGGCTTTTTTTTTTTTTTTGGTTACAAATTTAATTTCAGCATTAAAAATGCTCTCCAGTTTGTCTCTTGAGTTAGACTGAAACCAAACCAAAGTAGTTCTTCAGACGCTGCCTCTCTTCTTCCCTTATGGTTTGCTGCAGGGAGAAGAGAACCAGAGTCCGGGGAAACCCCTCTGCTGCAAGTAAGGAAAATTAATTCAGCTGGGAGAGACCAATAACTTCCTCCCAGAACTGACAATGAAATTTTCCCCATTAAAACAGGCTCCAGGAAAAAGTCCATTTTCTAGGAATAAAGTTTCTTTGGGTACTTTCCAGCATCATATTTCCTCTTCTGGTGGATGAGAGGCATGACATGATGGAATAGGCAGGGATATCCTGGCAGTTTGGTTACTGGAGGTGTTTTCCTGGTGAAAGAGGTAATGGAGGGGTAATGCTCAAAAAAAAAAAAAAAAAATCGTCCTGTCCAATACAGTTTATATAGCACATATTCTTCTGTGCAGCAACGCAGGCTGTGCCGACCAGCTCCTGGAGGGCAAGGCAGGGCTTGAGAAAAGGTCTCACACCTCCTTGCAGAGAGCCTGGAGGGTTCCTCTTGGAAGTGGTCCAAAATCTTGCTCCCATATCCACCTGATTTTGGAGTTGGGATGTGACAACGGGCCTTGTCCCGCACCCAGGATGGCTCGAGGGCACAGCGAGGGCTCTGGGGAGCTGAAGGGCTTTATTAGAGCTGGATGGGCTGTTCCTGAAGCGCTGGGAAAAAGGTCAGTGGTGTCAGAGAGCCAAAGCGCTGCTGCGTGCAAGTGTGGCAAAGGTAGCCACCTGCATCCTTGCTGCCATTGCTCTGTGGGAGAAAGAGAGGACATGCGAGAGAAGAGGAAGGCTGGAGGAAGGCTTCCAACCTCGGACGCAACCCCCTCACATTCAGGGAAGAGAGCAATGATGCTCCCAAAGCGTCTCCTGCCACCTCCCTTGCAAGGAAATCCCTTACAGGACAGCTTGTTTAATAGCTGCAACAACCAAAATGTCCCTGTGTATATCTTTGCTGGTGAAGGACGAGGCTTTCCCTGTCTCAGTGCTCATATCCCCTGCTGACAGCTCGGAGCCATCTGTTCTCTCTTGTGGACATGAGGCTCCACCAGATTTACTGCATGCTTGCAGATCCCAGCGCTAGGGAAGCTTAGCCTTCACCACACCTTCTGGGCAAGGATCAACCCCCAAGCCAGAAGGTGGGACCGAAGCCAAAACTGGACCCAAAAGTCAGGCTGTCACTTCCAGCCAGCTGGCGAGGGCAAGGGGTGCTCTGACAACCCCAGATAGATGTTCGATGGCCTTGGCAGAGGCTCTAGGAGTCAGAAATGGGATCTGACACAGCAAAACCCTAAAAACAGCCCCACCCGAGACCACAATTAGTCCCAGGAGAGGTCAAGGCTTGAGTGGATCTGTGGGAACTGCACCACCCCCCTGAATCATGCGGTCGGGAATTCACCCCCAGTTATGAACTGGGGCTGTAAGCAGAAGTGACGGGCTGGGGAGCTGTGAGCATGAGATCCAGCTATGGGATGTTCCCTGCTCACTTCCACTAAAGCTTAGCACTGAGGTTGTCCCTCCCTGGTGCGATAGCTCAGAACAGTCACAGAGCACAGCCACCCCCCAAGTGACCGGAGCTGCTTGTGAAGGCTCCTCGTTCAGAAACATGATCTCAAAGGCCCAGGGAGGGGACATACATGAGTCAAAGGGAGCTTCTTCACAACCAGCCAGGAGCCGGACTGCAGTGTTCGCGTACACTGTGGCACAGAACAAGTGACAGCGGCCCCGTCCTTCGCAGCCTCGCTCATCAGCTCCACCCGAAGAAAATGCTCCTAAGAAACAAGAAAAAAAAAAAAGGAACACCACCACTCAGACGGAGCTGAGATACTGGAACAGGTTGTTTTGTATTTTTTTAGACCCTGGAGAAGTGACTTGCAACATGATGTTTTTTAAAAAAACATAAAACAACAAAAAACCCCCAAGCCCCTAGTGAGAACAAAAATCAAGCAGAAGCCAGCAGCAGCTTGCGAGGAAGGAAGTGAAGTAAGAGCTGGCAACCACCGAAGACAGAGAAAAGGGAACCTACATGCTTGCACAGATATAAGAAGTCAGGATCTGTGGAAGACAACACCCAAATGCAAGGACTGTGGAAAAAAAAGCTGCAACCTTGCATCTTGCTACTGAAATCATGATGCAGAGCAGTGTGAACTGAGGAAAAAATGCGAACTCAGCTATTCTGGGCTATGCCAGCACAAGCCAGGGCATAGTCCACACTCAGCATGAATCTTAGGATCAGGGTGATTATGACAATCGTCTTCTATGCTTCTCTACCACACACACCCCCTCCAAACATAATAATCAGAGATGTGGAAATTTTATGGGTAGTGGGTGCTGCCTCTCTCGGCGCCTTTTTAAATTGGCAGCAGTCCATCCTGCCCAAGATGTCATCGCTTGCAGAGCTGCCTCGAGACTCCAAATCTTAACAAGACAGTGGCATGCCTGGGAGTTTGCCCTCCCCAGCTGCCTGCTCTGCCTCTGGAGTGCTCACGCATCAGCTGAGGAACCGCTGCAGCTCACAGGGCTGCTCAGTCAGGTCACATGGGACAATGGCTTGTTTTGGTGCGGTGTGCTACAAAGTGCAGGTATCAGGGCCCTAAATCGCCCCACTTGAGGATTTGCTTACCTTGGAAAGATTTCACTTACCCCAGCCAATGCTAAAAGGTGTTCCAGGGACTTTGACATTAGCAAATACTTCTTCGCGCGTGTCACTGCTACATAGAGCAGGTTCCATTCATCCTCAGGATACATGCCTACATTGGAGGAAAGATCATCAATAGCTTCAGAGAACAAGAATGACAGCTCTGCCATTCTTCTAAAGCTTCAGCTAGTACTTCTGGAAGGACACTCGGTGCTTCTCTGGGAGAGCACGAACTTGCAGAGCAGCACAGCGGTGCAGCACTCTCCTGCATTTGCTGTGCAGTTGCTGACACCACCGATAGCTCCTGCCTCGTTCCACCTTCTCCCTTTCAGGCAAAAGCAGGACTCTACATGCCCAGAGAAGCAGCTCCCTGCTACGTGTTTTCCCACCTCCCAGGCACAGACTTGGCACTGGAGGAGTTTCTCAGTCTCTAGATGCACTCTGCAGGCTCCTCTCTGCTCACTGCGAAGAGACCAGCTCTTCTAAAGCATGAACTGTGGCACCTAAGGAAAGCAGTGTCTTTCCCAAGTGTGGAGTTCATCCTTCTCTGTTGCTAGATGGCTACAATCTTGACTGCAGGAATATTCCCCTGCTCCTACCTCGCTGTGAAGGAAACTATAACAAGATCCATGATCACTAGGACAGCCAGTGGCACTTGACGCCACCGAGAAGCAGGGGCTTGCAGGACAAACGCCGGCAGCACGCTTTGCTTTCCCACTTTCAGATCAGGATGGGTACCACATGCAGCTGTTCCCTTACCGATACTGAAGTTAGTTGTTCTCTGGTAATTGCCACTGAGACATGGTACGTCCACAAAGTCATCTGCAACCAGCACCGTATCAAACTCCAGGCCTTTGGCTTGGTGGACAGTACCTACCAGGTAATCTGTAACCAGCGCACGTGGGGAACAAGAAGGAAAAAAGATCAGTCATCGCAGCAATAACGGTATTTTTGATTTCACAAGGTGCCAAGTCAAACGAAATTATTTCATTCTGCATTCATTTCACTTCTCCCCAGATATAAATCGGAAGCAAAGCACCTCCATCGGGAATCTAGACTGCTGAAGACAACTTCCCTGCCAAGGAAAATGCCTGGTTGTCAGCAGCCTGAGCCCCAGCCCCAACTCCCAAACAGGAATGCTCTTTATGTGGTGAATTTTTGACTTGATTGCTTTGTGCCCTCCCCAAATTTTAGTCAGCAAGTTGCAGGGCAACTACAACAGGAATCCCAAAAAGCAGGATAAAGTCCTAGGGCTTTCCAACTGCAGGAAATATTGTGTCCAAAGGTTTATTTGCCTCTAGCAAAGTCACATTAAGCAATCTTTTGGTGGCAGTTTCACTGCAGTGAACTCCTGGAGCTCCAGATGTACCCCAAAAGCTGCTGTTCAACTTCCTTTCTCCCTAAAAGACTGACTTGATCCAAATGTAGGTTTTTTGCAGAACGAGGTGGATTCAGCACTGAAGCTGGATTGAAGAGAGACCTGAATTTGATCCTCTATCGAAGACACAGCTTGGCTTTACCTGCCATGGCTTCTCGCAACACGTGGCTGCTCTCAATCTTTTGCACCAGCTCAGGGATCCGCTCTTTGTATTTCTCCACTATCGCAATCTTCACTTCCAGGTCTTTGTCATCGACGCGCTCTGCGTATTCCTTTAAACCGAGGAAGCCCTGAGTTTCTTCCCATTTTTTGATAAAGGAGTCATTTATAACAAGGTTTGCTGAAAAAAAGGTAGCAGACAACATGAGTCTGTTTGACAGACACATATAATGGCATTTTTTAATTCTAATCAAATTTCAGAGTCAGTATTAGGGAAGGCAAGTGTGGGGCAGCGGATGGACCACTGCTGTGGGATGCAGGGACTTGGGACGTAGTCCCCGCTCTGTGATGGGTGGTTTTCACTCAGGATTTTCTCTTTACTGATGCAAAACACCGTCAAAGCTTGATGCTCTCATGAGAGCGGGTAGTTTCACAAAACAGCATCACTTTGAGATAAGCGCTGGTGTACTACGAAGGGTACGGAAGTTTAAAGAGATCCTTAAACTCCTTAAAAAAGGAGATCCTTTTAAGGAGTACTAGAAAGTCTGCGCAACCTTTGTCCCCAGAGATATTTGGAAATTGAAGGGAAAAGACTCTGAGCAGTCTGAAAAGACTCTAACGTGACTTCAGAGCGGCTGGAGCAGGGGTTCAGGGCAGAGGTAGCCCCAGGGCCCTTCCAACCTGCATTATTCTCTCTTTTTACCCAGATAGCAAGGAGTTTTCCTGCTAGCTCATCTTCCAGAGAACCAGTAACAACACCCATATCACTCGTGGCAGTTCAGTAAGTCCTTTGTTCGTCTCTGTGCCCCATGTAGAACAATACTTGCCTACTGCTGCTAAGAGATTTTAAATGAATGATTTATTTCCTAAATTATATCCACCACTGAAAAGAAAGCATGTGATAGAGGATTCAACACACCAGGTTTAAAAACAAAACAAAACAGGAAGAGCCTAAGAAAAATGAAGTCAGATCAGAAAACATAGGGAAAAAATCCCAACCTATGAGTTTACTGGGCTCTTGCACTCAAGATAAGGCATCGCAGTGGAAGGCTGGGGAGGGTTGCATGACACAGGCCCCACAATTTTGGCATTTCTGGTATTAACACCAGCCACTGAAGCAGCCGAAATAGCACAGCCCATGACACTACCATTGAGAAGTCAGTTTTCAACAGATAACTTCATGGGGAAATATAAAATAAACCACCAAGAAGCGTGCTACTTTCCATCACCGCAGCAAAACCTCAAAAGTCTGTGCTGCTGTAGGGAGGATCACACACAGAAAGAAGGGTAAGGACATACTCACATCTTTCCCGTTCATCTATGGGTTGACTAAGCTTCCAAATATCATAAATCCTGCTCAGGCCAAAACGGGCAAGCCCCTAAAACAAACAACAATTCATCTTAATATACAGGAGTAAAGGTGCTGTCTAGAGTTTCTAGATAAGCTAGCAGGGCCCAGTGGTTATTGGTGTTAAAAGGGAGGGGAAAAAAGGGAAATGTGCTGAAGGTGCAGAAGGAAGCTGGTTTCCCAAAATCCCAAAATCCCTGGGGCTGTAGCACAATCAAAGGCAGCTGAAAAAGCAATGATCCAGCCTGCTCTGCAGATGGACAGAGAGAAGAGAACAGGATGCTGTCTGATTGGCATTATAACAGAGCTATAGCAGAATTTTATATTCAAAGTCTTTTCAAAGAAAAAAAAAATTTCTGTAATTCACTAACAAAGAAGTTTTGGGTTTTGGTCATTTTAGCTTCCAATTGCTGCATATTGCTTTGTTAAAATGAACTTTAAAAGTCTGTTGTGCCATAAATGCTGCTGGGCTATGGACTCCGCACTGTTTCGTTGGAAAGCCAGCTCCAGGCATGCCTGCATCCTCTTTCCTGAAGCAATGGGCCACCACAATGACAACAAACTTGCTCAACTAACTGTAAATATTTCCGTTTCAATGTAAACTGAAACAAAAGGCTTTGCTTTGACAATTTTTACTCAGAGAGTATTTTTCCCCTTTGTTTCAAAATTCAGTTTGGTTTGTTCCATCAAAAGAAGCGTCAGCCTGAATTTAGACTTACTCCAAACTGCAAAGGCAGACAAGGATTTTGGTACTGGGTAGACAGTTCAAACATTCATTCCATTGTAATATGCAGTTTCCCAGTGCAAAAAAGAAAATATCAGCCTAAAATTCAAAAGACCAGGTTCTTCCTCAAACACATTCAGCACTAGGACAACTGTTCATGTGCTTCTACGTTTCTGGGTGCAGAACAAGATCTCAAATTAAATCATAGGTATTGATGATTCAGAGCTGGAAGACTAATGATTCCTCTGAGGCTTTGGAAATGTGGAGCCTTATTAAAACCTCCCTGCAATTCAAGCACGTGAATTTCTGCAGACGCGTACACACGCACACTCTCCTTCTTCAGATACACAGGTGCTTTTTGCAGATGAAAATTCAGCGCAAACCTCAGAACTGTTGCTCCCTCAGGGAGTTAACATTCAGCATTGCTGAAAATCCCTATTTCCCTCACCAACAATGCTGGTGAACCAACTTTCCCTGGCTTTCCTGGGTGTATCAAGATGGGGAACAGACCATCACAGGACTGGAAATGAGGAATGAGCACAGCACAAAAAATGTTTCTTCTCTCAGGGCACAGCCAACTGCCTTTCATTGCTTTTTACACTCAGCCTGCAATTACAGCTGATTTTTATTTCCCTAATGCAGGAACACTGCGCCACTGCCGGCGGCCAAAGGCAGGCAGCAGCGCTCCATCTAATGCAATACTTGCAGTGACTTGTTACAGCCGTATATCACTGTGCCCCTGCCCCATCCAGCAGACTGGAGCCGCTGCCGTCTCATCTGAGCCTGATGAAAAAAGGGACAGAGGAGCCTAAAATGGGAGCCTTGCCTGCACAGATTTGAGGAACAGCTGCTCCACATAACCCTTCCCCAGCCACAACAGATTGCTGCTTTATCTTTGAATATTAATTTTAAACCTGGGTGCTACAGACAACAGTAGATCAGCCATACCTATTTCAAGACACATGTAGGTGTTGCTGCTAGAAGTGCTAACAGCCTCGGGGACTTGAGGTTGGGATGTGAAAGACACGTTGGCAATTTCTCCTTACCCCAATCACGTGTATTTTAATCTGTCTCTCTCTTCCAGTAAGTCTCACAGCGTCCTCGAACACGTTAAAATTGCTTCGTGACAAGATTGCTATCTTCCCTTCCATGCCACCTCTCACATCACCTGCATGAAGAAATTCCCAGTTAGCCAGGCCGGTTAGAAAGCATGTATCTAAAAAATAAAGATCTTCATAAATCAGGATTAATCCTGAGACACTTTGTTTATCATGCAGTAGCTCTGTGACTCCCAGTCACTGAACAGAGCTGACTGAGCTGAGCGTTGCACCGATGTGACTTACCCTTTTGGTTTCCACCCACTAATGTCTTATTCCTGATCCTCTTGCAGACATCCAGAATGGTTGCTCCAACGTAAGCTATTTCAGGACCAAATCTGAAACTCTACATGGAAAAATGAAGGAAACAGCCGGAAAAGAAGAGGAACTTGTTAGAACCTACAAAAGTATTACTATATATGGAACTATACAATTCCCACCAACCTTCTGGACAATGTTTCTCTTAGAAAAAGCAACCAAATCCCCCCAAACTATTCCTAGAAGCCCTGGTCACTCTTACACCCAAGGTGATAGGAACTGTGCTGTGAGATGGGACTATCATACAGGGCAAAATGTGGTTTCCAGCCTCTCCACCCCAACAGCTGCCACCACCAAAACTCTTCCCCAGCAAGTTAATGCAACATGGCAGGTCTGTCCTGCAGCAGGGCAGGAGCTAGAGGTGGTGGGAAAGCAGCCAGGTCCCTCACTTGGCTGGGCTGCTGGAGAAGTGGCGGACTGGAGCAGCAGAGCAGGGCTGGAGGTTGCTCCTTATGGTTTCCTAACCTGTAGATCTGGGGCCAACGGTCAAAGCACCGTGAGGTCAAAGCCATAATCAAGTTTCACTAACACCATGATTAAAAACCACCAGTGCCTGGCTGAGGACAACACCTCCACCAGCAAAGAGAAGTGGAAAACCTTGTTACCCAAAAAACTCCACAAATGAGGTGATGCAAGGCTGGTCCTAAGGGTGTCACAAGATGTGCCACTGCAAATAAATGCAGCCCCTTTTCCTATGTGCCTGTGCCTGGCTCCTGCCCCTTGGCAAGGCTGCCATGGTGCAAGGGGAAAAGGCAGCTCAGGTAGATGGGTGTTTTGGTGGTCATTCTGGCTTAGGAGCTCGTTGCACTGCAGCATGTATTGCTGTTTTAAGCTGATTCATTCTGCAAGGATTCCCAAAGGAATAGTTCTTCCCTTATATTAGCTGTGAGAATTGTGTAGCCATGTGGCTAATCAGGCCAAAAAAGTAATCAGGGTGAGCTTTCAGTTGGCATAACAGCAGGTTAGGTAATCCAGCCTGGAGACAGAAGCATCACTTGCGCTGAAAGAAGGTGCAAGCTCTCTTCCAGGGCAAACTCAGATCAGCTGAAGCTGCTCATGAAAATTATGCCCTTGGCAGACAAACAGGACAGGAGATATCACGGACAAAGGGGCACCGGCGGGGCAGAGGTGGCAATGCCGGAGTTTGTACAAAGCCGGAAAAAAAGATCATGTGTACAGCCAGCAAATATGTCCTCCTTAATCAATGTGGTTTTATTTCAAGGAGGTCACTGCCAGAACAAAATTCATCTCCTTGCTCCTAACTCCTTCATCTCCCTGCATGGGACCCACTGTCATAGCTGACTGGCAATACGAGCAAGGAGGGTATTTGCCCCTGCCCACTCAGCTGGAGGTGAGAACTAACCTAGAAAAGAGGGGATCTCCTTGAAATAAGCAATATACTAAGGTCTCTACCCCAGTACTCATTTCTCAAGCCACAGGGTTTTCCTAGTGATGGGATCACTCTACTAAGAGGCACAAAGGCACTCTGCAGTGCAGAGTGTGAACAGCAAAGCATACCACTAATCCAGGCAATGCAAACACTCCATGGTGACAAACTCAAGAAGTCTGGCTGTTAGATGCCTTCTGAAGAAGGATGTGAAACATTTTCCACTGCATTAGGGATCTGTCCAGGGAAGGACAGCAGCAGACCCTCATCTTACCTGGGTGAGGTAGTAGACATGGGTGTGAGGCACCGAGTAGAAGGTATTGACAGCGCCTCGGAAGGTATAGATCTGCTGATGAGGGTCTCCTACGAGGATTATGCCGCATGTCTGTGACAGCACAATATCCATGATGGCTGCAGGAAAACATCGGAGCATTAAGGGGGAGCCTGCTCATAAACCAGGAATGAACTGTACAATATCTCTTGCCTGTACAGGGGCAAGATCTCTTGCCTGATGACTCACAGCATTTAAGAAGCAGTCAACACAGCTGCAGGAGACAAACTGGGGAGAAGCAAAGGGAAGCATGCAGCTGACTGGGAGCTCTACAAATGTCCTCCCACTATTTTAGTCTGATGTTATTTTTCCCCGGACTGCAGCTGCACAGCATCTTAATCCCACATGTGTGAGCCCACCACAAATCCACCACCCATCCCCAGTGACCCGGACACGCTGCACGTGTGCACGCTGACTCAGTGCACACCTCAGAAAGCCCTTCGGTCCACTTCGACCAAGCCTGCCCACGGCTCAGTCATGCTGGCAGAGCAACCGCTTGCATTGCATGCAGCTGTGAAAGCACAGCCAAAGCCCTGCAAGACCAGGTCTCCATGAGTACAGGTGGGAGATGGTCTGATGAAGCCTTTGAGCTGATTTAATATCCACTGATATTAAAGGCCACCAGGCCTTCTTCTGCCCCCCTTCTTTTGCTCCTCAGCACACAGTTTGGTCCACTTAGATCCCTTTGCAGAACCAATTCAACTTGCTTTGCAACAAAGAGCTACTCCCCATATCCCCGGCAAAGAAAGGCAGCAGCTTTCTGCTACATGACTCGGGAATCCCCGGGATGGTGCAAGGAATGGGCAAGACTTGCACCCAGTGCTGGGGTGGGATGGAGCAGCTCTGCTGTTCTGATACCTGAACCATTTCATGTCTCGCCACTCTTGTAATAAAGCACGTCCTCGGCTATGCTGGTATTCCATTTTCCCCTGGTAGCAGCAAAGCAATAGCAATAGGGTCTGGATGACATGTCTGGATGCCCAAAGCAACTGAAAGCAACCCCTCAAGCTGATGCACATGTACTCCTGTAGCCTGCTTACAAGCTGCCTTACTGAATTTGCAAGGATCTGGGACCAAGCAATGGGTCAGTTATGTTACAGCTGAGGGGAAAAATTGTTTCTAATTGTGCTACTTCTCACATGCCCCTGGGCACACGAACATCCTCTCTTAAAGTGCTTAGGAAGGCTGCAGCTGGGTCTCCTGTCACCGCTCACCTGGAGTGCAGTCCTGTGCTTCATCGACAAAAATGGCATCATATCCTGAGAGCTGAGGCTTGCTGAGCTGCCAAAGTTTCAAATACCCTGAGAGAAAGAACAAGGCATGTCAGTGAGAGGGTAATTTTCTCATCGTAAACCACCATGATCTTTAAAACAAGTCCATTTAAAAAAAAAAAAAGTGTTTCTGGCCCTACTTCTTGCTTGGAATTTGCATGACACTTGGAGGGGTTGCAAAAATCTCTATTGCTCCCAGATGTTGCTCTGTGTCCCTTGGCTGTATAAAGTATGCAAAAAACCCAACCCAACCCAACCTGACTGCACTGGAAGAAGGCAGCTACACTGATGACTCCAAAGCTCTTAGTGCACAAAGAAAATGGCAAGGAAGAAGGTTTTCCCCAGTACGGACCACCTCTGGCACTATCTGTACACATGCTAAGAAGCAAGAGGAAAGGACATGCTGGCAGCAGCAAGGAACAAACAGTCACTGTTAGCACTTGTCCGCCCACTGTCTCACCCATTATTTCTATGATTTTGCTGCCAATCACACACAGCTGAATAGTTCCACCATCTTCTGAGGCCAAACAGGGAAAATGAACAAGCTTCCACCCTTCGGCCCTGTTTTGATCTCCCTGGTGAGCTAGTGGCAGGGGAACCTGAATTTTATACTTTTTGATGCTCATTCCTCATACACAGCCAGAAACAAGAAGCATGAATCCGTTCAGTTTTCTACTACAGCTCTTTATCTGAAGGTTATTTGACATCTGTCCTCTCTTACCATCACAAGGTATCTTGTATTTCTTCTCTACATCTCCATCCAGCTTCTTCATGTTGTGCCATATCTCTTTCGCCTCTTCCACATTGATCTAGAAAGAGAAAACAAGGGTCTGGAGAGATCACTTTGAGCAGAAAAACAGTCCAGGCAGAGCAGATCATGAAAGGCTTCTCTGAAGCCTTTCTCCTCGTAATTCTCTTCTGTGTCACCACCAGTTAATTTTTTCTCCTCAACACAATCTTTTCCAAATGCAGCCCCCTGAAAAGAACATTTCTTTGGCTCAGCTATTAGGACAGTATAATACAAAACCCCCTAACTTCTGCATATTAACACACACTTTGTGTTTCTTTTGGCTTCTCTGGACAGCTTGCAAGGTGCTTAAAAGTATTTAATATTTTGAGGCTGTCGATTCATTCCCTGCCAGAAATAATGACTGCAAATTGGATTTCTGCTAGCTGGGCTGGATCTGATCAGATGTGATCAATGTGGAGAAGAAAGGCTAATTTTCTCCACAACTCCAGCCCACATTGTTTGCAATGTCAGTGCTGTCCTTTAAGTATTGCTAAGATGTCTGTACTCTAAATGAGAATTTTTGTGTTCGGCTCTGCGTATCAAAATGACTACAAAAACGTTTATTGCCTTTACATGTAATATCACAATGCCATTCAGGCACTGATATAAATGCAATCTCTTCTCTTTTCCTTGTAGGGAAGAAACATCTGCACTGAGCAGAGACAGTGATAATCTCCTCTCTAGAAACCAGCTGTGTGAACAGGGAGAACAAACAGGCCCTAGTTTCTTTGGATTTGTCACCAGAGGAAAAAATATTTTGACAGTTCTTACAGCTGAAGCACAAATACCTGTGACCTATGAGAGATGTGGGATAACTACAGCCCCTTCTAAACCTTGCAGCCCAAGTCTTGCTTCATCTCAGATACTCACTTTCTTTTCTTCTTGACTGACAAGTTTTCTCTTGCCATGAGTATTTTTGAACCAAATAGGAGTGTGCTCTTCACAGATCTCTTCATCTGAAGAGGCAAAAAAGTTTTCAAGGGTCTGCAAGACTGTTTTCCCTCTTATGAACAGAGATTGTCCCTCGCGGTTCCGGATGAGGGAACTCACGGAGTAAACCGACATCTTGGAGAAGTTCAGCTTGCCTTTTTCTTTATAGCTGTGCCACAGATGACAAAAAGTAATAGAGACATGTTGAAACACACATGAAAAGCCTCCTGGAAAAGCAAGCTCACTTTTGCTTCTGTTGCACACTAACACTTGCAGAAGCTCTGTTTTACACACCCACTTTGACCTAGTAATGGAATACCTTTAAAATCTGCACATATTTATCCTCACTATATTCCTGGTGGAAGCACAAACTTGTTCATTTTACAGATTTTATAGATTAAAAGTCAAGCCATCATTCATGCCTGCAAGTACAGATTGTTTTCAGAGCCAGGTAACAGGATTCCCCTCTTCTTCCATGTTGTGGCTCATTTTCCCTTCCGTCTCCAGTTTAGATGTGCCAATGTAATTAGTGAAGAGAATAGAATAGAATAGAATAGAATAGAATAGAATAGAATAGAATAGACTAGACTAGACTAGACTATTTCAGTCGGAAGGGACCTACAACAATCATCTAGTCCAACTGCCTGACCACTTCAGGACTGAACAAGAGTTAAAGCATGTTGTTAAGGGCATTGTCCCAATGCCTCTTAAACACTGGCAGGCTTGGGGCATCGACCGCCTCTCTAGGAAGCCTGTTCCAGTGTGTGACCACCCTCTCGGTAAAGAAATGCTTCCTAATGTCCAGTCTAAACCTCCCTGGTGCAGCTTTGAACCATTCCCATGTGTCCCGTCCCTGTATCCCAGGGAGAAGAGCTCAACACCTCCCCCTCCACTTCCCCTCCTCAGGAAGCTGTAGAGAGCGATGAGGTCACCCCTCAGCCTCCTTTCCTCCAAACTAGACAAGCCCGAAGTCCTCAGCCACTCCTCACAGGACATTCCTTCCAGCCCTGTCACCAGCTTTGTTGCCCTCCTCTAGACGCATTCGAGGACCTTCACATCCTTCTTCTATGGTGAGGCCCAGAACTGCACACAGTACTTGAGGTGAGGCCGCACCAACACTGAATACAGCGGGACAATCACCTCTTTTGACTGGCTGGTTATGCTGTGTTTGATGCCCCCCAGGATGCAGTTTGCCCTCTTGGCTGCCAGGGCACACGGCTGACTCCTATTGAGCCTGCTGTCAGCCAGCACACCCAGATCCCTTTCTGCAGGGCTGCTCTCCAGCCACTCCTCTCCCAATTTATACTCCTGCCTGGCGTTACTCTGTCCTAGGTGCAGGATCCGGCATTTGGACTTGTTAAATTTCATCCCATTAATCATAGTCCCATGTTCCGATTATCTAGATCCCTCTGCAAGGCCTCTTGTCCCTCAAGAAAGTCAACAGCACTCTGGTGGTGATGCCAGAAACTGTATCATTAGAACAACTCAGGTTAAGAAAACCCCTCCTCTGCTAACAAAAAGCAGCATTTAGAGTGGTTGTACCACTGAACTGTAAATGGGAAATGGGAAAAAGCCATTCTCAGTGGCTTTCCATCTCCCTGTGAAGTGCTCCTTGGCTACAAAGACAGGCAGGATGAACAGCCCCCAAAACAGCAATGGGGCTTATGTCAGCACCGTCTATGCCAGAGCAGGGCAATGAGTCTGCTTCCCCAGGCTCACGCAGATGCTACGTTCACTGGCCCATCCAATCTGAAAGAATTTGGAAACCGTAAATCACAGTCTGGCTTGAAGCAAGTCAAAGAAATAATTTCTCCCATTATTTTTGCTTCCTCAAGTCCTGGAGGCTTACTTCAAAACCAGACCTTCCTTTCCTGATATGTCTTTTTCCTGCTCCACCGGCCTTCAATGAAGGAATCTAAAATCCCCACTCACTGTTTGCCGACACTTCCAAATGCCAACGAATGGAAAGTCTTGCACGTAACGTTTCTGGGGAAGATACTTTTTCCCCTCTCTGCAACAGCTTTGTTAAATGTCACATAAAGGAAATTCAGATCAGCAAACTTCTCCGCATACTTGACCAAGGTTGAGGTCTTTCCTGTACCTGAAGAACAGAAGAAAGTAAACAAAAAGCATCCAGAGTCAGGTATGAATGAATCCGCACACCTCTCATCAGCTTTACCTTCCCCCCCCGCTGTTCTAACTGCACAGCAGGACTATGCAGCTAATAGGAATTTATTCACTGACTCAACTGAAACCAGCAGAAGCTGTGGAGCAAAGTAGCTTTGAAAAATTAAGTCTGCAGTCAAAAAGCCTTTAAAAAAAATATCTTTTTATCACCCAATATGCTAGAAGTCTGAGCATACATGAAGGTACTGGTTCTCTTGAAAGACAACTTGGTAAATGAAGTGTTAAAATTGCTCTTTTGAATGATTCATGAGCTCATTTCCTTGTAAGATCTCCCACGAATGCTGCCCTCTTTACTCCATTTTGCTGCAGGACAGCACTGTCCACACCTCATGGCAAAGTTGCTTCACGCGTGGAGTACCAATCACAACAGAAACCTGAGACAAGAAGGGCTCTGCACATTTCCTTCTTTGGCCCTTTTCATAACCCCAATGATGACACAGCATCAGCAAACTTTGTCACCTTGCTGTTCACACTTCTCCCAGATGTCTTGTGAATGTTGGCCAAAGCAGGTCCCAGCACAGCTCTCTGCAGGACTCCAGTGGTTACCACTCTCTGTGCGGAAAACTGACCATCTGCTCCTACTTTTGCTTCCCAGCTTTTAACCAGCTATTCACCCACAAGGACCATCGTTTACCTTTTTGCCTGGTACAGATATTGGTCTTCCCAGTAGATTGCTCCCACGTCTCCCTGTATAACTCCACTGCCACGGCAGCTTTGACACTCAGCTACTGGTTCAGCCACTTCACCCTTGAGTTCTTTTACATCTTCTGAGTGATGCAGTCCAGATCATGAAACAAACAGTACCAATGCATATTTGATCCGCAACCTTTCCCATATAAATGTGAGACTGACCCTCTGGTGGACGCCCTATAGAGAACGATCCTGAGGCCGGTCCTTTCCAAGACCTTCTACAAGGGACACAGATGCAGAAACACATTTAGCTTTTCTGCCACCATATCGTTCGCTCTACGGCATCCTTTATACTGCCGTTAGCTAACAGATGCTTTGGCAAGCATCCTCATCCACATGTTTGAAAAAGGATTATGAGTCTTTTATGCTTTTTGCCAGTGGTTTCTGCCCTGCCTTGTTGCAGTTGCACGTAACCTGTCAAAGCTCATGAGTGTTCCCGTTTTTGTCATTTGGATGCAGTGGCTTTGTACAGACATAAGAAACCACCATTAGTGGCTTCTGTACCACGGTACTTAGCTGTACGTGTCTTTTTGCAAGCCTTTCGGGCAGAGAGCATGCATTAGCTCTGAGCCTCCAGTGCGGTGTCTTTAAAGGAAACTCTCTGCCGGTGGAGGGAAATTATTTACTTTTCCTTTTCTTTTTAAATAGGCTCCCTCAATTTTAGGCAATTCCCCTTTTCAAAACAGTGCGCAAGTGCAGAAAATTTCTTGGCTTCTGTTGCTCTTACAGAGATGCTAAATCTAAACAAGTACGAGTGACTCCGTCTAGTGGCCTGTGGACAATAACACTGCGAAACAGGCTCAGCATGTGACTGAGCAACACACGGAGAGTTGCTTCTTCTCTCCCGGGTGCCCTGATAAGCTGCTCTGGGCAGTCATCGACAGCACCTGAACACCTGATTTCGGTATCGTGTCCTAATATGACATTTACCCAGCTTGCATGAGAGTAACCACCACCATGCTTCCTATTCCTATTTTCTCTGCAAAAGCTTGTTCTGATTTTTTGTATTGATTAAAAGCAAGGTTGATCCCCCTGGCATCCACATAGTTCCTTGGACAGAAGAAGCAGGGAAGAAAGGAGCAGAATTAGAGGTTATGCATTTATTCTTACAACATAATTTTTGGCTCTTACCTGCAAATGCCATAATTTTCACTATTTGACTATGCTCAATTTTGTGATTCAAAATCCTTTGCTGTTCATGGGTCAGCTTCATTTCAGGCCAGCTACTAAAACCAGAAAAAAACAGAGCAAAAGGAATTAAGAAAATAAATCCTCCCACATAAAACAAACAAATCGACTAACAGCAGAAGGAAAACAATGAATGATTTATCCTATCCCACAGTCAGGAAGGCGGCATTGGAGCAACTTGGTTATTGTGCAAATGAGAAAAGCAGGGAATAAGAAAAGATTTGAAATAGCAAAAATAAAAATTAAACCTTGGGGAAGGTGACATAGGAAAAGATCTTCTCAAGGGCCCTAAGCCATGCTTTAAAAATGAATTTGGCACCCCAGCTCCTTAGGCTTATTGAAAACAAGCAGCGACTTGGGTTTGGGGTGTTTTGTTGCTTTTGAGAGCACGTACCTTAAATTGCTCTCCGATTTCTCAGCACGTAGGTCAGATCAATTATCCCTGCCTCTCAGGGGAGCTGAGAGCTTTGATTAACATTAACAAAGGCATTCAGCGCTTCCGGCTGGAGTGCAATTGTTTTATTCATAAAGATCTGAAATCTGTAATCAGCCAACAGGGTGAACCACCTCTTTGCACAGGGTCCTCCCCCATACCATGCGTAAGGGCAGAAAGCCTTATTTAAGTACCCTTGACATTTCACAGCTGGCAGTTAGTTGGCTGCCCCGAGCACGTGTTTTTTACTGAACAAGCAAAATCTGCTCAGAAAAAGACTTCAAATGGAGGGGTAGAATGAAAGGGCTGGGAAACCAAGAAGCACTGAAACCCAACATCTGTTTACCTTTGATTTACTCTTTTTGTTACGACCTCTCTCACTGTTGCACCTCGGATCATCGGTGTTTTTATTGGATTTATCTTTGCTAGACCTCTGTGACAGATGAAAGCACTACTATTCCCCTTTTGTAGGTAAGGACAAGGAAGCTAAATAACCCAACCCAGGATAACTGCAGCAAAAGGGGAACCAAGCCTGGATCTCCACAGGCCAGGAAAGTGTTTCACTCCTTACTGTCCTTCCTTTCCAGGCAGCAAGCTACCAACAAATACTAATTTATAACAGCTATATATATAAAACAGTTAGTATATAACAGTTATCCAACAGGATCTAGAAAACAGGAGCCAAATCAATATCCTGTGGCTGGTATCTCGTTTCCTCCCGTGCACAGAAAGCAGTGTTCATAAATGAACGGCCACATTATTTGCACTACAGTAACATCACCAGCAAGCCAGCCCCCATTTTGGCTGACTGCAGCTTGCAGTGTTCTAGAGGAATACACTGTTAAAATTGAAGCAGGCACTCCCCTCCTTCCAGAGCTGCTTATCCATAGGGAGAGTGGTGATTTGGGAACGTATTTTGGGGGTGATTTGGGCTCTGCGAAATTTCAGCGGCTGTCACACTGGAGCGCACAGAACGGTGTTCCACGGATACACAGACCCATCTGAATAATGACTTTTAAATTCGGTCAGTGCTTGGTAATTCAATTTTTACAGATTTAAGGCCTGATTCTGGTTTCCCTCTGAGAATTCAGGGAGAAGATGGCAAGGAGCAGAATAAGGTTTTGTACTAATCCTTATGAATCTCAGAGTCTTGTCAACCAGTGCCTGCCATGAAACGTTTGCTCCCCCTCCAAGGTTCAGCACTCTACCAGGGCCCTGCCATACTTAGGTGCATTGCTCAGATCACCTAAAATAGCATTACCCGGACCATAAGTCTTGTCTGCAGCGTGAAGCCAATGTTTCCTCTTCTACTGTCTGCATAGTTACAGAAGAATTTTCCATCAGATACAAGCAGTAGAAAATACTGTAATGGATCCTGGTAGAAAGGACAAAAGAGAATCTATCATTGACAAATCATCAATAACAAATTAAACGTCTGCAGCCACCTAATAGACCACCAACATCTTGAATACTTCCAACAGAACAATGCACAAAGCCCCAAGCACCCAGGGAGTTACAGGAGACAATATGAATATTTTAAAGTGCAGTTAGTAATACCTTGAAAAGTGACTGCAAAGGCACCATTGGGACAGCTCTGTTTGTGGCCTCTCCCTCACTCCTGCTAGGTTTGTGTTTCAGGGTCTGCCACGCAAACACGATCTGGGATCAGAATCCACAGGATCCTTTTGCTCTCCTGAAACACGATCAGCAACAGGGTCTGGGGGAGCCCGAGAGAAAATTTGGGCTACTTTAGGCCTCTAAAGTGAACCAGTTTCATCAACTGTCTTATGATGACCTTATACAAGTGTGTTAGCCCTGACAATACCTAATGGTGCTTTGTTACTGCAAAGAGAGGAGCACAGCAACTCTGCGGCTTTAATTACACTGGCAACAGCTGGTTTAAAATTAACCTCCATCGTACATCAGGGTTGACACCACTGTGGTTTTACCTCTTTTAGTGCAGCTTTGTTCCTGTGATCGAACAGCTGCCACCCCAGGCCACACTCCAGGACAGACTTTGTGTCTCACATGAGGTGACCTGAACGCCCAGACTCACTAGTTGCTCTAAGAGCTGCAAATAGGTACCAGACAGTTCCCTGAGGACACGTTTCCTCCTTACGCCCTAAATGACAAACGTCCTGTGGTTTGAAGAGATAATGGCAGAAGAGACGTGGTCATTCCTATTTCTTCTAGTCTAGATTGTTCAAGGAGATGGAGATGGGACGCGGGTGACTTTGACCATGAGCTCTCATTGCTTGTGAGCAACACCCTCTGTCTGCCACATCTTCAGCA
Source organism: Fregata magnificens (assembly GCA_013389945.1). Lineage (NCBI taxonomy): Eukaryota > Metazoa > Chordata > Aves > Suliformes > Fregatidae > Fregata > Fregata magnificens. The sequence continues at coordinate 29,315 of WAAD01005023.1, forward strand.
GGCGTTTACTCAAGTTTATGATCTTAGCCAGGAATTACCAATCACTAACAGCCAAACAAGCATCCTGATTTTCGCAGTTGGTAGCCTGAGCACATGGCCCATGGTTGAGTAAGCAGAGAATGACCCCTTCTCTTGTGTCTAACACAGGCTGAACTATAACTTGCAGAGGGCAGCCTACAGAACCATCTTCTTTCTGGCTATAGATTCCTCTTCCAGTGCAGTTCCTTTCCAGTCTTCTCATAAGAAGACTTTACATGTGTCCTTAATCCTCATCTCATTCTCACTGCAATTCTGAAGCAACCTGTGGGCTCTTAGCTGCATTACCAGGCACCTCTGTGAACAAAAGGCACAGGACAGAACGCTACGTACATGCAATGGGTGCCCATGGGACTTGTAGTGTGATTTAAGAGGAGTGAAGTGAGTAACTGGTCTCAGGAAGGTAATAACTGCATTAAATTGTTGCAGCTGATGTGTATCTCTTTCTAATCAGAAAGTTTCTACAGTTACTTTAAAACCTGCTTTTGTTTCTGAAAAAATTATTTTTCTTGAACACTACTTCCCAAAAAACAAGCAGACTATGAAACAGTCTAGGAATTAAAGCAAATCTAAAGGCAACACTCCTGAACGTTCCTGCAAAAAACTAGGGATGCGCACGCTGTTCCTGACAAACTGCATGCACCGAGGAACTGAAGAACCCTAACGAAATGGAACATAATTGCTCATGAGCATATATTCATTGTATATGAAACCACTGAATCATTTAGGTTGGAAAAGACCCCTAAGATCATCGAGTCCAACTGTAAACCTAGCACTGCCAAGTCCACCACTAAACCATGTCCTTAAGCGCCACATCTACATGTCTTTTAAATACCTCCAGGGATGGTGACTCAACCACTTCCCTGGGCAGCCTGCTCCAATGCTTGACAACCCTTTCGGTGAAGAAATTTTTCCTAATATCCAATCTAAACCTCTCCTGGTGCAACTTGAGGCCATTTCCTCTCATCCTATCACTCGTTACTTGGAAGAAGAGACTGACCCCTGCCTCGCTACAACCTCCTTTCAGGTATTGTAGAGAGCGATAAGGTCTCCCCTCAGCCTCCTTTTCTCCAGGCTAAGCAACCCCAGTTCCCTCAGCCGCTCCTCATGAGACTTGTTCTGCAGGCCATTCACCAGCTTCATTGCTCTTCTTTGGACACGCTCCAGCATCTCAATGTCTTTCTTGTAGTGAGGGGCCTAAAATATATATTACGTATCGCCACACCTAGAAAGAGGCAGGCAGGCAGGAAGCATCTGCCCACTCCTTACCTGTTAGTGATCGCAATGTTCCTGTCTCTCATCGCGTGCAGAAGCGTGGCTATGCAGTAGAGCCTCTCGGTCACCTCCACAACAGAAAGGGTAGAGCAGGGTCTCTGCAGACATGCCATCAGCTTTTGTATGTCGCTGACGCCATCGGAGAAAAGCACCATAACTGCAATTACGGCCCACATGTTCTCAGGCTGGTATAGGCAACAACAAGAAAGAGTGAGGAAGAAGCTTTGAGCCTTTAGGAGCAGGCAAACCCTGCTTCAATGCTGAAAAAACACTTATGCCATGATGAATAGTTAAATCCTCCTCAGTCACCCTGAACAGTACCAACTAACACTCCAAAGGGAAAACTTTAGACGCAGCGGGGCAGATATGACCTTAAAGCACCAGCAGTTGTTAAACCTTTTAAATAAACCAGTTAATAGCTGTTAAACCTACCCCTGTCCTGCTCTGTAAATGCGGCAGTTTGTTGGCAACGCAGACTTCAGCCTTTGAGAAGAGGTGATGCCTCCTCAAACACTGGAGAACCGCACTGGGATCTACCTTCTGGCCAGTGGGTATGGCAGACACGCACCTGCGCAGAACAGGAACAGTAGCATTTGCAAAGAAGCCTTATCAAGTGAGTTTATTCTCCAAGTAAATAATGCCTTCTCCAAAGTATCATCAGTCAGGCTGCAGTTAAGTGTAACTATACCTTGCTGTGTGCCCCACAGATTTGACTGGATGCATTCAGCAGCGAGGCTGCAAGGTGCTGAACTTGGATTTCCAACCCCAGTTCTTGTGCCGAGAGCCATTTAGACAAGTAATTCCCAGTTCTGTTATACAGACATGTGCTTAAATACTTTGCTGCATCAAGCCCTTAGTCTGCAAGTTCATCCTGGCTGTCTTGAAGTCTCCTTCCAGAAGATGAATCTACCTTGCTCTTAACCCAATTTGACTCTTCTATTTGCACCATTTAACTGCCATACAAAATCGCCCTCTAGACTACAGAGATCTGAGCAGAGCACTTGCTTTTATCAGGGACCCATCTTGGGGAAAACAGCCTTTCAGGAAAAGAAAAGAAGATAATACATTGGAAATAGGAGGGACCAGGAAGAAGAGCTCACACCCTCTACAAGATTATTTGTGTTCTAGCTAAATTCAGGAGATGCTGAGCCACTCTGAGACCCTGGCTGATCCAGAGATGGAAAAGCAGTGCTGACATGACAGATCCTGAAATGTAAAGGGGTGCTAAAAGGCACACTTAAACTGAGTCTCACTCTCTCCAGCATAGTCACCCTCCAGGAAGCAACCATAAAACATCTTCTCCTAGGCTTGTTGTTGGGTGCCAGAAGGCAGCAAGCGACAGGACAGCTCAGCCTTTTTAGATTTTGTCATCTAACGCTTGTCTTGGAGTTCCTGGCAGCTCCTCTCAATTGCTGTATCCGTCCTGGCTGTGCTCTGACAAACAGGTCCATCTCCAAAACCTTCCTTTGAGCCTCCAAATCCAGCCTGTGGAAAGCTTGCAGCTGCTTGCTGACACCCTCTTGCTCAGGCTCTCCTCACCTCTTTCCTCCTTCTGTGCAACAACCATCCCCCCCACCCTCCAAGAGGCAACACCATCCAAGTCAAAAGGCCACGACCAAGACTGTTCTTCTGCCCCTTCTTTCCAGTTCATGTTCAGCTTCTTCATCTCCTCAGACCTTAGTACAAGGCTATCTCTGCCCCAGGCTTTGCAGCCTCTTCGTCACTTATCCATCACTTCTCACTTGCTATCAAAATCAGGGAAACTGCAGAAGGGACTTTGGAAGCCATGTGCTCAAAGCAGGGATGACTTCAAAGTTTAGTTGTTTGTCCAGTTGAGGTCTGAGCATCTCCATGGACGGAGATTCCCCACCTCTCTGGGCCAGCGTTCGACCACTCTCCTAATATATCTACCTGGATTTTCTATGCTGTAACTTGTGGCCATTGCCTCTTGTCCTCTCATTGCGCACCTGCAAAAAGAGTTTGGCATCATGCTCTCTACAGCCCCTCATTAGGCAGGGGAAGACAGCAGTTAGATCCCCTTTCCACCTTCTCTTCTCCAGATTTCATTCTTCTACTTGTACATCTTGTGCTCCCGACACATCAAAGAGGAGGAAAGGGAAAGATTTTTACCTATTTCTAGAACCCTAGTAGTGATTTCTACCGTTCCTTCCTCACCTTCCTGTACATCTCCCACCCGTTTAGAAGACAAACCCATTTCTCTCCTGGCATTTCACAGGATAAAATGAAGAAGACCCAAAGCAAGGACGATCTCAGGATCTACAGGTACACAGTCAAGTGCTGAAGTGGACTCACCTGATCAGCCCCAAGACACGTTCTTCCTGCTCCTTTGTTATGGCAAAATCCTGCAAGACTTGTTCAACTCTGTGCAGGGCCATGTCCTCCTTCATCAGGTACCGATGGTACAGCTTTTTCCAAGGAATGAACTAGAATGTGAAGCACATATCACCATCTTTCATCTCACAGCACTGGAAAATAGGTTTCTTCTGGCAATAAGCTAATCAATGTGACTTCCAAAGAAGACCTGAAGTTCAAAAAGTCCCTGTAGCTTGATGGAAACAGGTACCTAGCATGAGATGGGGAAGGAAAGAGGAAACAGTGGAAAGAGAGAAAGGCTTGTTCCTTATAGCCTGCAAACACGTCTATAAAAGGCTGGTTTTTTCTAGAATGATGGGAACAGGGTGATGCTGGTTCAGTTTCAAATGTCAAAGCATTAAAGGAATGGGGATATTTTCAGCACTGTTGCACAGATCTGCTCTGAGTGGGGTCTGAGTGCTTAAAATCCCTGTGCCCATGAAGCCCTACCCTCCCACAGTCTGCTGTTTGGACTTCTTCAGTAAAAACAGACAGGGCAATGCCTTTTAGGCTGTGTTACGGAGTGAAGAGCAGATTTGGGAGAGGACTTGAGCACACTGAGCATTCAATGCATGCATTTTCTATGCATCTCTCTAGCTCTTCAGGCTCAAAGCATGCACGTTGTGCTGATAAAGCACTGAGTGCAGGACACCTCCTGCATTGTGTCCAGCCTTACCCATTCAAATTTATCGGAAGGGCATGAACAAGAACTTGGACTTCCACAAAAACGTGGGCTATGATCAGTCCCCCACCACTCTGAGACAGCCTCTTTGTACAAGCTGAGGATTTCCAGTGTGAGTGGTGAGCAAGTCTAGCGGTGCCAGCTGTCTCTGAGCCACCTTTAATTAAAATGCAGAGATCCCCTCTGCAGCCAAAACAACTGCCAGTGGGTTCACGACTGTTTGTGCTGTGAGGACCTTGACTGCAGATGAACTAAGCTCCATAAAAACACAGTTAAAGTCCTCTCCTCTAAACCTGACACCACACATACACAGGCTGGGGGACAGTGACGTACACTGGCCACGAGAGGACACTGCCCCGTCTGGTAGCCAGAATTTCCTGCATGATCCCTGTCAGAAAAAAAGGCTCCAAAGAAAACAGTGAAGGGGGATTTTGTGGAGTCTTACAGGATGCTCTCTTTCCATGTATGGAAAGAATGCATCAAGGGAAGTTACCCCGATATTGATCTTCTGATACAGGTTGGCATCTGAAGACGCCACCGTAGTCCTCAAGACCAAAAAATGACGAAAGACCTCATAAGAAAGGATATGGGCATTAGGGAACAATAAAGGGATTTAAAGGAACAGAGACAGACATAGCATGGATGCTCCTACAGCAACACATGGAGCCACAAGACTGAGACAGAACAGAGCAGTAGAAGGGACAGGCTCAAATCAATACCACGGCAGTCCTTACCAGTGGATCACTGACTATGTCCCTCCAGCAGCGACACACCAGGCTCAGGTTCTGATACAGATCAGTCACTGGTAGGAAAGCAAAGATGTTCCTAAGGACTTCAACAGGCAGCTCCTCAATACTTCCCTGAGGCACTTCCCAGTTCCGAGTCCCCAGGAGTCCGTAGTGCGCATCAGGGACTGGTTCGATTTCCATATCATCAAGTTCCTGCTTGATTTGGCTGCGTTCCTGCTTGATCTGGCTGTGTTCTGGATAAACCACCATTGGCTTCTTCTCAGGCTCACCCCACAAATCATGCTCTGGCTTGTGAACATCTGCAGCTGCAGTGGACAGAGTCCGTTTTCTGGAGCTTTCCCTGGGAGCTGGTGCAAGGTCCTCATCCTCCAGAAAAGAGCAGGAATCACCGCTGATCTCCATCACAGTGGAGACAATGCTGAAGGAATCATCATGTTCAGTGAAGATGGGATCCAGTAGCTCTTCTTTGATTCTACTGTTCTTCGTCCCACCAGCACCCACTTGTTGTGTTTGAGAGATCCTGAAGTAATCAGTGATGTTCTTCTGCTGACCTTGGCCTGCAGAAAGAGGAAGAGCATGAGTGAAGTCAACAGAAAAAAGCGCAAAGTGCACTGCTCCTAACTGAGCTAACAAGGAAACCAGAGGTCGTGTACAGTGGTAGTTATTTCCACAGGGTTCCTCACAGATGTATGAGCTTACCACAGGTGAACTGTCCCACTTCATATCGCTCCTCTGGCAATCTACGGAAGTCAGCAGAACAACATTCATCTCTTTGCACTGCCCACATAATCTGGGCACTGTCAAGGTACATCTGACACCTCCACTAGCTTCTAGAAAAAGATATGGTCTGCATAACAATCTCTCAGATCAACAAACCTTACCTACATAACACAGCAGACGTGTGTTAAATAGAAACACAGCTGCAGAATGAATTTCATGGGAGATATTTCCACTAGCCAAAGAAACAAATAGGAAGGAAACAAAATGCAGAACTTGAGTTGTTGTGGTGTGACTCAGACTGAGGTTGGGGTCCCAGTGGTTATTTATTGTTCTTAACCTGGTGAATGAGAAGTACACTGAGATTTTAGAAAAGCTTCAGGGTTTAATTACTGCTCTGTACCATGAGAAGGTCACAGCACCAAGCCTCTAGCAGGCTGCTCCTACAGCAGTATAAGAGAGACCAACGCCTTTAAGAGGATAAACAACCATTTCTTGCCAGATATTTCCTGGCTGCAATGTCATAAAGCACTAGAGACCATAAAGGAAACCGAAACTTGGCAAGAGACTGCTCTCAGCAGCCTCTCCTTTCTCTGACAGCTACACAGTCCATGTAGCACACAGACTAAACTTACCAGCACTGATAGTATTCATCCTGTCCAGCTCCGAGTCTGCAACATATCCTGATGCTTAGCTAAGAGGCAACTCGAGAAGAACAACATCACAAGCAGCCACTGCTGATTTTAATGCATTTTATTTCTGGATGCTCATGAAGGCATAGCTTAAAGAGGTCTGATTTGCAAGACACTTGCTGCTTAAAAAGAACAGCTCCCTTGCTAATGTCCAAGTCCAATAGCCTAAAACTTGGAGCATCTAAGATTACTAGATTTTTAAAACTGAACTAGCCAAAGACACCGCGGATATGAAAATGGAAAAGAAAAATATGTCTACGAGCATAGAGTCTAGGACTCTGGTGTCTTGTCCTGGCTCACCAGCAGATGTTCTCTGTGAAGTGAGTCAGCTCACACCAAGGTGCAAAGAGATTCCCAAGCCTCCCAGGGAAACACCAAAACGCTCCTAAGTCTAACCTTCCACAGTGACCAAGACGCTCAGGAATAACTCAGGATGTTTTTTCTTTGCTTTCTACCTGTCTCCTTGCCCACACGTGTGTGTAGCATCTCTTGTTGTTACACAGATTTTGAGGCTGGGCCTTTAACCCTTCACCATGAGCTATTTGAAACCAGCTCTTTCACCTTCAGTTCGAGCGCTGAGCCCTGTCGTATGCAGATTAGCTCAAAGTTTTATCAATCCTCAAAAGGCTTTGGCACTTTTGAGACCCACCTCCACGAGTTGTATATCACAATGATTCCCACTCCCAGGAAAGTCGAAGATCATTAAGATCTGTTAAGTGCTCAACAACACTTTTGCAGTCCTACAGAGCTAGACAGCTCATTATTATTTAATAATTATCCTAAAGAGCATCTAGAAGCAGGAGTCACATCATTAATAGTGCCTAATTGCAGAGCCTGTAGTGGTCCTCAGGGAGAGCTGCTGTTCTCCCCAGGTAGTCTCCAACAGCTCAGTGATAGAGCCATGGACGTATTTCTGGTGTGAGGAGAGACTAAACACACACGCAAAGGCAAACTCGCTCCCCCGTAGAGGGAAGTAGTCAAGGTATCTCTTTTTCTTGCCACTTGACTTTGCGGAGGCAGAGATTAAGCCCAGTTTTGCCATGCACCACTCAAAACTGACCGATTTCTTCCATTTGCTCTCACCTTGCCTGGCATTAGTCTCCTACCAGCACAAGTTCAATGATGGATTACACAATGCCCTTTTGTTTCACACTGTATTAGCATCCTCCCCCAAATCCCCCAGCCTTCACAGTATTTGCAATCAGCGTACCTCCTTGATGTCTCCTTGTCCGGTGGGTGGGATGGAGGCCCCTGTTTACATTTCCTCTACTTTGCCTTTGACTCAATGGCTGCGTCAGGGAGGATAAACCTTCTGCGCTCTGTGCGAGAGCTTCACAGTCATCGGCCGTGAGGTGCGTTTTTTTGAATCGCTTCACTGCTTTGCCAACATGCAAAAAAAAAAAGACCCCAAACCCAAACTTTTAGCAAACAATATACAGTCCATGCTTTTAACAGAGGCATAAGTACACAGTTTCTTTTCCTAAATTTTATAGTCCCAGTGTTTCAGCCAGGAGTTTCTCCGAATAAATCATAGCAGAAGCTTGTACAACGCTCTGGTGAGGTGCTAAGGAGGGCAATGCATCCTGTCAAGGCAACATATCTACAGTCACTGCAACAGTGACTTCACCCCAGGTCCCCACCCCTGCGCCGTATGAGGCTTTCTCTACAATACTGTAACATGGAGGAAGCAGATGCAGGCATTCGTGTAAATGCAAAGTATCATTAAGAGGATGCCAAGGAAGCCTGCGGAAGCTGAACTGCGCAACACACTGCGAGAGACGACAGTGACTTGCCTGGGGAAGGTCAGAGCCAACATTCAAACACACAAACTTGAGCCTCTCGCAAACAGATCCAAGCTGGGATCCTCCATCAAGGAGGAAACACAACCCACTTGCAGCACAGCTCTTCCCCGCGAGAAGGATCGTTAAGAAGCAGCACAAAACTATCTGAAGATTTATTTTAAGAAAACCTTACTTGAAATCCGCACGAGCTCCTCTCTTCCGTATGCGGGACGGCCAGCAGAAAAAGTACAAACAATGCAACTTGCTTCTACCAAAAATGCCCACGAGAAACCCTAAACCGCAGTACAGGATGGGCTTCCTTCTGATGAGAGTTATCAGCAAAACACTGCTCATGCGGTATCACTTTTACTTTATTACTACACTGTGCTGCGGAGGATAAACTCCTCTAACGTGTTTACGGCAGCCGTGAAAGTAATCAACTGATCTTGTACAGCAGGATCCAAGGGTCAGTTTGTTTCATTATGCTGCCTCCTCCCTTTCATCCACGTCACCTCGACAGAGTGGCATTAAAAGGACCCACTGAGCTCCCTGGGAGGCTGTTTTCTAACATCCCATGTTCCTCAAAACACAGTAAACAAGGCAAGCAGAAGAAAAAAAGCAATGCAAGACAGTCCCGTGGCACTTAGGGACACAGTTTAGTAGTGGACTTGGCAGCATTAGGTTGGACTCAATGATCTTAAGGGTCTTTTCCAATCTAAATGATTCTATGATTCTATTCTATGATTCTACTTAAAAATGGTATTTCTTACTTGAAATTGAAAAGCTTTTCAGATTAAACAGCAGGAATCATTGAAGTGCCCTGCTTCTCTTAAGCATACGGTCCCAGCAAATGTCAGAGCCAAGGTACCGGCTCTGTGTCCATTCCCGGAGCTGTCGGACACAGAGAGGTCTCATGCAAGATGGGATGTAGGATTGGGGGCAAAACCTCTGCTCCCCCACCCCAGAACAGCAAAACCCCCGAAGTGCCAGGACCACGGCACAGGGTTCAAGTCCAGAAACCCAACACGAGAAGATGACGCGCTCAGGCTTCACCTGCATTCATCTTTTCTCCCTTTTCTCAAGATTTTCCATTGGCGACAGCAGGAGACACAAAAGCGCTGAGCAAAGGTTGCATCGCACGTCACAGTTTACAGCTTCGAGCACGTAAGGAACGTGAGGGGGAGCGGAGCTCATCAACCACGACAAGACGCTCCAGCTGTGAAGCAAAAGAATCAGCCATGAGCAGCAGCTGCGGAGAATGGGGGAAGATCCGTAGGGACGAGAAATATTTGGGAGAAGAAGGTTGGAGCTGCTCCCGTGTCTCCCCCCCACTGGCACTTTGTTTCCAAACCCTTTCCCCACACGGATGCACCGGCCTTGTGCCCTCCAACATGGTGCCTACCTGGGGAGGCCCCTGGCAGCACAGGGCCCCCCCGGGGCTGCCCCACACTGGCCCAGAAGACCGCCCCCCCATCGCCAGCCCCGGCCTGCCGCCTCCTTATCCAAGTGCTCTCCTCCTCTGTGCCCCCCATTGCCAAAGCCCCCCCATTACCAAGGCTGCCCCCCCCATTGCCAAGC
>WAAD01005023.1:39533-56748 GCA_013389945.1 Fregata magnificens
CCCCCGTCCCCCCGCCATGCCCGCCTAGCCGCTCACTCCGCTCCTGACACGCTCGGCCCCGCCTCCGCCCTCCCTCGCGCGATTCCGCCGGCCCCGCCCCACCGACCAATCAGAGAGCGCTGAGCGACCCGGCGCTGCCCAATGGCGCAGCTCTTCCGGGTTCGGTCGAGCCCATTGCGGGGGGGAGAGGGGGAATGGCGCTGTTGGGGCCGAGAGAAATGTTCCCGGAGTTTGTTTCCTGTCACCCCCTCTACTCCAGGGGTGACATCACGTATAGCCACGCGTGACGTCACGCAGCCCCAGCAGAGCACGGGTGGGTTCTAACCGCCGGGGAACGCCCTGCGCAGGGGAGCCGCCACGACGTGGGGCTGAGGGGAGGGACGTGTGGCGGGTCCCAGCCTGAGGGAAGGGCCGGGCCCTGGTGGCTTTCCTGAGGGAAAAGGGAATTTCCCATTTTCTGGAGAGAAAACGAAATTACGGGTTTTCTTGAGGGAGAGGCTGGTTTCTGATTTTCCAGAAGGAAATGGAAATTTCTGGTTTTACTGAAGGAGGGGTTGTTTTCTGAATTTCCTGAGGGAAGAGGGAATTTCAGGTTTTCCTGAGGGAAAGGGAAATTTCTGTTTTTTTCCTGAGGGAGAGACCACTTCCTGGTTTTCCAGACGGAAAAGGAAAATTCTGTTTTTCCTGAGGGACCGGCCAGTTTCTGGGTTTCCTAAGGGGAAAGGAAATTTCTGATTTTCCTGAAGGAGCGGCTGGTTTCTGACAATTCCCAGTGGGAAAAGGAGATTACTGGTTTTCTGGAGGAAGAGGCCGGTCCCTGGTTTTCCTGAGTGAAAAGGAATTATCTGATTTTCCTGAGAGAAAAGGGGAATTTCTGTTTTTCCTGAGGAGGAGGCATGTTTCTGGTTTTCCTGAAGGAAAGGGAATTGCTGGTCTTCTGGAGGGAGAGTTGGGTTTCTGGTTTTCCTGAGGGAGAGCCTGCTTCCTGGTTTTCCAGTGGGAAAATAAATTCCTTTCCCCTTGGAAATTTCAGGTCTTCCAGAGGGAGAGGCCAATTTCTGGTTTTCCCATGGGAAATTTTTTTCCAGTGGGAAAAGGAAATTTCTGTTTTTCCTGAGGGAGACACCGGTTTCTGTTTTTCCTAAGGGAGAAGGAAATCTCTGGTTTTACTGAAGGAGGAGTAATTTTCTGGATTTCCTAAGGGAAAAGGAAACTTCTGGTGTTCCTGAGCGAGAGGCCGGTTTCTGGTTTTCCTGAGGGAAAAGGGAGTTTCTGTTTTTCCTAAAGGATGAGCCAGTTTCTGTTTTTCCTGAGGGAGAAGGAACTTTCTGGTTTTCCTGAGGGGAAAGGGAATTTCAGTTTTTCCTGAGGGAGAGGTTGGATCCTGGTTTTCCTAAGGGAAAGAAAATTTCTTGTTTTCTGGAGGGAGAGACCAGTTCCTAGTTTTCTCAAGGGAGAAGGAAATTTCTGGTTATCCTGAGGGAGAGGCTGGTTTGTGGATTTATTGAGGGAAAAGGAAATTTCTGTTTTTCTGGAGGGAGAGGCTGGGTTGTGTTTTTCCTGAGGGAAAAGGTAATTTCTGTTTATCCCGACCCAGGGAGCAGCCATTGTAGTCACGCAGTTTGAAACCGTAATCCTGATTTTTGCCTCTTTCTTCCAGATCTCTAGCCATGGCGGAAGGGGAGAGGCCGAGGCCGCTCCTCCGGCTGGTGCAGGAGGGACGACTGGACCTCCTCCGGGACGAGCTGCGGCCGGACGACGCGCTGGGCCCGGCAGTGCGGAGCCAGCGCTACGGGCGCTCGGGGGACACGCTGCTGCACCACGCTGCCCGGTACGGGCACCGGGACGTCCTTGCCTACCTGGTAGAGGTGCTGGGGATGGACGTTGAGGTGTTCAATAGCGACTACAAAAGACCCCTCCATGAAGCGGCCTCCATGGGCCACAGGGAGTGTGTCTCCTACCTCCTGGAGAGAGGCGTGAGCGTAGACTGCTTGAAAAAGGCAGACTGGTAGGTCACTGCCTTGCTTTGCTGCGGGTTGGAGCGATATCTAAAAGAGGTTTGGATGCAGAAGGTGGGAATGCGACTGCAGGAGCTGTCATTTAGAATCATGGAATCGCAGAATGGTTTGGGTTGGAAGGGGCCTTTAAAGATCATCTAGTCCAACCGCCTGCCATGAGCAGGGACATCTTCAACTAGACCAGGTTGCTCAAAGCTCTGTCCATCCTGACCTTGAATGTTTCCAGGGATGGGGCATCTACCACCTCTCTGGGCAACCTGGGCCAGTGTTTCACCACCCTCGTCGTAAAAAATTTCTTCCTTATATCTAGTCTGAATCTACCCCCTTTTAGTTTAAAACCATTACGCCTTGCCCTGTCGCTGCAGGCCCTACTAAAAAGTCTGTCCCCATCTTTCTTATAAGCCCCCTTTAAGTATTGAAAGGCTGCAATAAGGTCTCCCCGGAACCTTCTCTTCTCCAGGCTGAACAACCCCAACTCTCTCAGCCTGTCCTCGTAGGAGAGGTGTTCCAGGCCTCTGATCATTTTTGTGGCCTCCTCTGGACCCGCTCCAACAGGTCCATGTCTTTCCTGTGCTGAGGACCCAAGAGCTGGACGCAGTGCTGCAGGTGGGGTCTCACCAGAGCAGAGCAGAGAGGGAGCATCACCTCCCTCGACCTGCTGGCCACGCTGCTTTTCATGCAGCCCAGGATATGGTTGGCTTCCTGGGCTAAGTTCCAGCCCTATCACTGACTTCCCCGTTTATTGTGGAAGTTGTAAATTACTGCTTCCTTAGCAGATACAATTTAAAAGCTTTCATCTGCAGCTATTCGTTCTTCCGTGTTCCCCTGTTTGATGAGAATCGGTGATACTGACTCACATTTTTGTGTCCCGGTCCTCAGAAACTGAAATAAGAAGCTAAAAAGTAAGTTTTACTCCTGGTTGCCCCCCGCAAACAGAGCCTCTCAGGTCAGATTTGCTACTTATATAATAGCAACAGCCTCAGCAACCCAAGAAACAACTGGTTTCTTCAGGGCTTTTGTTTGCCTGCCACGTGGGTAACACGTAAGCAAATGATGAGGGAATGAGAATTGGGAATAAAAAATAAAGCCTAATCCACAGGCAAGCAGCAGGCCTGATTAATGTCAACTTCTCCTCTTGGGGAGGGAGATTTCTGTGTACCACCTAGCAAAAGAAAGCAAAGATTCTCCCCAGCCTGCAAATAAAAGCCTGGGGAGGTTGTTTTGAAGCTGAACTGACACAAATACAAAGGCAGCATCCCAGTCCTCGTAATTCGAGGCTGTGCCACCGTCGTGCTGACATCAGGGGGAGCAGAGGGAGGCAGAGATCTCATGAGCTGCAGGCAGATGCGCGTGTGAGCCTGGTTTTCTTTGATAGGCCCGCAGTATCCTTCCATCCATGGATTAAAAAGTGGGAGCTACGTGCTTGCTAGCGCACCTCCCAGCCTTCAGACAAAGTCTCATTTGCACTGAAAATATACGCGGATCTGAGGCACCGTATAGAAACGGAGCTGCAGGAAACACGGAGCTCCAGGCTCAGCTCTATCCCATCGTTCCCAGCAGACGTGTCTAATCTCTTCTTAAAAATCTCCATCGCTGGAGATTTTATCTCCCTTCTCAGCACTCTCTTCCTGTCCCTAACTGTCCTCACAACTGGAGCATTTGTCCTAATGTCTAAGCCAAATCTCCCTCCCTGCAGTTTAGGCGCAGGAATCCTTATTCCTTGTGCAGTGGGAAGTTCTTGTGCCACAGCTTTTCCTGAATGAGGAATGGGTTTTTTTTGTTTTTTTTTTTTGTCTCCCAGCTGATGTATGTGGATTGGTGAAGAGGAGATAAGCCCTCTCCGTGCTGGAGAAGTGTTCATTTTTTCTGGGAAAGCTCAGAGGTTTCTGTCTGATCCGTGCACGCACCCAGCGTTTGATGGTTTGGTGAAGTTTATAAACAGATAAAATGGAGAATGCAGCTCCCACTTGCAGCAGTTAAACTACTATTGTTATATAATCTGGTAATTCAGGAAAGTAGGGGTTGGTGCTGGTGAGGTCAGTGAAATTAGTCACTCAAGTAAAGCGAAACACAGGTGATGTCAGTGGGTTCACCACCTCGAGTTACCCACACTTTGCCTTGCGAGTAAACCCTCAGCTAACGCCCACCCGCTGATGGCTCTTGGCTCGCTCCTCCGAAGGAGGCCACAGATCCAGCAACCATACTGGTCCTAAGTGGGGACGGATGGGCAAAGAGATAATGGGTCACCAGGGAGGAGAAACTCAGTGGTGAATCTGCCCTGCTGCCAAGCAGGAGCTGGGGTCGTTAATCCGCAGCATGTGGGTTATAGTTGCGAAAATGTGGTCATTGCTGGGTACGGGGTTGAAAGCAGGGTGAGATGGGCTGTTTGCCGTGTTTATTTGTCAGATGTACCCGCTGGCTATCCAGGAGCACACACGCAATCCATGCAAGGCACAGCTTGGAAACTGTGGATGGAGAAGATGATGCTCCCCTGGGAAGCTTGTAAAAATGTTTTTAAATATCAAAGGTTGTTCCCAGGCATGTGAAACAGGACAAAACTGTGAAAAGCTTCACTCTCAGGCCAGCTGCTCTGCATCAGAAATGTTCCAGAGTGGCATTTGCTGGTACACTCATGCTCCGCTGCCAGGAGATGCGGAGCTGTCTGTGGTTTGCTGCCTGCAGCCACAGCTGCCTGTCTGGGTGACTGGCTGGAGTAAGAAACACTGATGTTAACAGCTCTGTCTCAACGGTCCCCAAAAGTCCAGACCCCATATTACCTGCATGAAAAAACAGTGCTGCAAAATCTTATGGGTCCATATGCAGCGCATGGTGAGCCTCAGTCAAAGCATCCAAATGCAGGTGAGGCAATAAATTTAGCCTTGGGCTTGGGGAAGGTCTTTGCCTTCAGCCAGCAAAGTTTCCTACTACCTCAGAGTGGTTTTAGCACATCAATTTTCCCTCTGGCTAGCTTACCACAGCTGGCACTCAGCTACTGTGTTTTATTAGACAGGGTAGTTGGTGTTACAAACAACTTTAAATCATGTTTCAAGCTCAGACATTAGAACAAAAGCCATCATGCTCATACAGCACTGTCTTTCTGGTTATTATGTTTGCCTCGTCTTTTAGGACTCCCCTAATGATGGCTTGCACCAGGCAAAACCTGGAGGTGATCAAAGCTCTCATGGAGCATGGAGCCAACCCACTGCTGAAGAACAAGGACGGCTGGAATTGCTTCCACATCGCGAGCCGGGAGGGCCATCCCCAGGTCCTCCGGTACCTGCTCGACATGTCCCCAGGCAGCTGGGACACGGAGAGCACGATAAAGAGAACGCCTCTGCACACAGCAGGTAAAAGAGGGTCCCGTTGCCACCAGGCAGGTTGGAAGAGAAGAGTGAGAGTGGGCTGTGGTGGCAGCGGAGAACAGAAAGGGGCTGTTGTTTCATTTCATGTTTAGTTTGGAGAAGCAAAGTGTGACCTATCTTGATGCAAAACCACAGGGAAACAGTTAAATATTAAGTTATTGAAATTTAATTAAAAGAGGCTAGTGGTGCGCACTGGTGGGAGCTCACCTCTCTGAACTTCTGTCTGCTAACAGTGCTCTGCTCTATCTTTGCAGGGTTTCACCTCAGGACAGACAGTCATTCTAGTTCCTTTCGGATAAATAAACAGCAAGAATTAGGCTTAATATTTCTTAATGGTGTGCCAAAGACTGAGCTTGTGGGGTTGGAGGGTCCTCAATTCCCATTGCACTCGATTTTGCCTGTGCTCAAAGCATGTTTTTGTGGTGAATAGCAGTTATGTTCCTTCGGGAGTGGCGGATCCACACCAGGAGCACTTGTGATCACCCACTGACTCTGGCCTCCTTGGACCAGGGTGTTCGTCTCCGTCTCTGCCTCCCTGTGGCAGATACGTCCAAGCTCCCAGGGCTCAGAACACATTGCAATACACTTTTCCTTGCTGGCATATAAAGCTGTGAATTGCACTTGGAAAATCTGCAAGGCTCCAAGCGTATCCTGGCATTTTAAAAGTCCTAAAACCGGCAGAGGTGCTGAGAGGCACCTTTTGGGATCTGCCTGTTGATGGACATTTTTAACAGTTTGGTTTATAGTCTCGTCGTCAGTTTTTGTAAGAGGCCTGTCTCTCAAAATGATCCATTTTTGTCCAAATGCCTGGTGGGTTAGGGGATTATGGCAAATCTAAAGAGCTGTAGGGACTCTAGGCACAACCTCCAGAAGAAGCATCACAGGTTTTGTTATTCTCACGTTGCTCTTAAGAAGGTGGGGAGCAGAAGGACACAGCTGAACGGTGACCCAGAGGCAGTTTGGATTTGGTTTCTGGCTTTCTCACTCTTTCCTCCTTAAGATGGGGCAGTGATTCATTTTAATTTATGGACGATGCACAAGGTGTGCCTCACTTCAGTCCTCTGAGCCTTAGTAAGTTGAATGGCCCAAAAATATGTTAATGCAGAATTAAATTTGTCCCACCATGTCTCATTGCCACTTACAGAGTATCAGGTCTGGTTACCCACAGACCCGTGCAAGCTAGGCAGTGCAGATAAAGCATGGGTCTTCCCAGAGCTTAAATCCCCTTAACTCTGCCCTCCAGAGATGCAGTGGGAGTGGATGATGAAGGGCGTGAGTGAGTGAAGGGAGAGATGTGTGACACCAAGTCAGGGTGACCTTGTGGGGCAGGCTCAGGGCTGGAGGGTGGTGGCTGACCTGAATCTGAAAAATGCCCCATCCCTGAGTGAGGATTAGGCTGTGTGTCCCAGGGTTCGGCAGTGTCTCTGCAGGAGAGATGAGCGTGGGGAGCCACCACTCAAAGCTACGGCTACCTAAACTCATTTCCCAAAGAATTTAATAGGGATCGACTCTCCGGAAAGACCCGAGGTATTGTGAGGAGACCCCTGCTGTGCTGTAATTAATCTGTTGGGTATCTTGCTCCTTGGCTGTCGTTCCCGTTACTTCTCCGGCCCTCAGTAGCCGCCTGTCCGCCACACTGTGCTCATCAGCAGTGACAGTCCCAGCCCAGGGGCATTGGCTGCGCCTTAGTCTTTGTGCTTGACCTGGGAATGAAAAATAGCTGATGAGTTGTTTGATGTCTCAGGCTGGGCAGCGAGGAGCAGGTTGCCTGAATGAGAAATGGCTAGTCCTCGTTTATTTGCACGTTCTTCTGTCCCTGCTCAATCCCAGGTGTTGTGTTTCCGTGTCTGGGCTGCCAGGCTGGGCTCGCAGCCCCCTCTCAGCCCTCTCCCTGCAGAGAGGTGGATGTTGGGTTGGGATCTTGGGGTTCAGGATCTGGGGACAGGGTCAGCAGTGGGGTGAGGACTGTCCTGAGGAAAAGGGATGCTTTTGACCTTCAGCTTAGTCTCCTCCCTGCCTTGTAGCGCTTGGGATATGGGGGTACAGACAGTGGGATCCAGCGCGTGGTTCTCACTGCTTCACGGAGGTCTCCACATCTGTGTTGCCTCCTACATTTGACTTTCCCCATGGCAAAGCCATCAACCCATGATTTGGGTTGGTTTCTGGTCATTTTACTGATCCAGGTTAGACCCTGGACCAGGCATTGGTGTAGCAGCAGCCGGTGCGGGAGCTACTGGGCAGCGGGAAGGGCTGGAGCTGCTTAAACCACCTTTGCCCCCAGCATAATTTTAATCCAGGACGATGCTGGAGACTGCTGCTCGGTGGGTGCTGGTGCCAGCATCCCTGCGCACACCACCACGTAGCCCAGTTACACAGACACAGCTCTTGAGGCAGGGGCGCAGGCGAGGGGCCAGAGACGATGCTGGAGCTGCCGGGGGAAATAATGTCAAGACGAACCGCTGTCTCAATGAGTTTACATCCCAAGGGTGTGGATATGAGCACATTAACCCGTGACCAGTCCAGCTGGCTTCCTGGCACAGTTATCCCTGGATAGATGATGGGTAATTTTCTCCCCCATGCAATTTTTTTTCCGGTTGATTCCTCAAGCTTTGCTGCTTCATATATCCGTAGCCTGAGGCAAGAGAGTGGGGGAGATGTAATTAGAGGAAGTGGAGTGCAACAGCGGATCTGAGCGCTGCAGCTTTCTTATGTCTCTGTTGCTGTGAAAGGATGTAATCGTGTTGCTTGGGGTGTTTTTTCTTCACATAGGTTGGGTTTTTTAAAGCCTTCCTTTCGAAAATCCTTTTCACAGTGTGGCTCTGCCTGTGTTTACATCAGCTCAGGTGAAGGGGTGATAAATGGGTAGGGAGCAGGCGCCAATGGCCAAGATCTGGGAGGGTAGGAACCCCTCGTTGGGCTTTCAAAGAGCATCTATTGTGCAGCTGTGTCTAAAGGTTATTGCTGGTAACACACATTTGCCAGGGGCGGTTCTTCCATCGCAGAGTAGCAGAGTAAATACCCTGATGTAGCAGCTCCTCCGGGCTTGGTTTGATTTTTTTTTTTTTTCCTCTAATGTATTTCATTTGTTTTGCAAAATGACCTGCAGAAAAAAGCCAGATCAAGGCTGTCCTTACATTGCTGTAATACGATGTCTTTTAAAAAAAAAAAAAAAAAAAAAAAAAAAGAATATTTCCGTGCGTGATGTTCAAATCCTCCCCCACTGTTGTTGTTTTTCCTCTGAGATGCTGTCTGGGTGAGGATGCTTCATTAGGATGATGAGATGGGAGTGACGGGTAGTCTGCGTGGCTGAGGAGGGGTGGAAATGCCATCCAGCTATTCACCAGCTCCCTGCTTTGTGTTCTTTTTGCTTCTCACAGATTTCACTTCAGGGATTAAAAAATACTTGCAAGAAAAGACCTTTGTGTCAGCTTAATTGCATGTACGGTCTCATGCAAGTAGAGGCAAATAGTGCCTATATGCATGCCTTTTCCCTGTTTTATCTGGTATTTTCCTATAGGATCAGGGGAAGGGAAGGCTTGAGACCTAGAGACAATGTTTTAATTAAATTCAAAGCTTTTGATTTTTTTTATTTTAAAGCCTCTTGGAACCCCTTCCTGCATCATGAGTTAAGCCAAAAGGGTCAGAAACCTGATTATGTTTCACCGTAGGCGGACGGTGGCATGAAAACATAAATTAACCCTGCGCTTCTCTCTCTCTCTCTCACAGCAATGCATGGCTGTTTTGATGTTGTGGAGCTGCTCCTGGAGCGGTAAGCAGGTTTCCTCCCGGCCCTGCCTCTGCCTACCCGCTCTCCCCCGCCTCCCGTCCACTGCCAGGCTCACTCCAGCGGCCTGGACACAAAGGGTGTTTATGCCGTTTGGGAAGCCTGGTTGCACAGCTGCCCTGCATGCGATCCCGAGGCTGTCTCCATTTCCTCCGGGTTTTTCACAGCTGGTTAGGGGCCTTTGAGACAAGGACGCTCTCTGGATGGGCTCCGATGGGCTCTGACTTCGCTATGACATAAAATCTGGTTATATAACTCAGCTCTTCTTCTGTGCTGATTCATTTCCATTGCTTCCAATGTGTCCGAGGCCATACGATAACAACAAAACAGTTTTCTGGCAGCTCAGTTCTGGGTGCAGCTCCTCCAGGCTGGACTCAGCCTCCAGGCTTTGTTTTCAGGCTCCGGCTCCCAGGAGACTGCTGTGAAGTGGCTTTAAATCAGCCCGTGCCCAGTCATCCTGACCCTGTTACCTTCCTAACCAGAGCTGCCCGCTGCCAGAGCTGGAGCAGCATTCCCCGGGCATCGCAGCTGCTGCTAGCCACAGCTCATGTTAGCCGACTCATCTCAGCCTTGTTAATTCCTGTCTGTGCTTGGCCCAGCATAAACAGAGCCCTGTGATTCGAGCCAGGCTTTCAATTTTAATTCAGTCTTCTCTCATTTCAATGGAGCTTTAACCTGAGCAAGACCTGTGGGCTTTGATTTTGTATGTGGTGGTGTTACATGAGGATAAGGTTTTCCCCTCTGCCAGTGCACACCTTACCCCTTCTAGAGATCCTCTGTTTGGGGGGCAAGGGAAATATAAATGATCTGTAGAGCCCTGGCTTTTCTGCAGCCCGAGCAAGCTGCACTGGCTGAGTACCAGATCTCTGACCCAAAAAAACCCCAGCAGACCATACCCCAGGCCATAAAGCACCGAGACAGGTTTATGCATGGTCTATGGACAGACTTTATATCTGCCATTTCCAATACCATTCACTGATAGTCTCCTGTCCCACCAATGCAAAGCAACTGGTGCAGTCAGGATTTTAGAGCCGCCAAGAACTCTGTCCTGGCTTTTGTCTTCTCTCCCAGGTGCCAGTACAAACCTGACAGCAGAGACAAATGTGGAGTCACTCCCTTTATGGATGCTATCCAGAACGGGCATGTCAACATTGCCCGGCTGCTCCTGGAAAAACACCAGGTAGGTGCCAAAAACCTCACCTCCCTCCTCCAGGACCTGACCTAGAACTGCCAGGACAGGCAATCCAGGTGTTCACCATGACCGTATTGTAAAGAGGCAAATTCCCAAATTGTAAAGAAGTGAATTGTGAAAGAAGGCAAATTCCCCCCGGAGATGAGCAAGATTTTGCCGAGTAACGCCACCAGGACTCGGCTCATGGTGAAGATCTCACCCTGGGGCAGGGATATGTCCCCGTAGCTGGTGAAGGGGGATGGAGAGACAAGGCAGTGGCAGGAGTGGACAGGACTTGCCCAGTGCTCCGGGGCAGCTGTGTCAAAGCCAAGACCAGCACTCGGGAGTGCCAGGGCTCAGCGTGGAAGCTCTCATGGCAGCGCTGAGGGTGGATAACATGGAGGCGTCTGACTGCGCTGGCAGCAGCTCATCTCTGGCCTCCCTCTCTTGTGGCAGCTGCTGCTCCCGTGTAGTCTCCTAGTAATCTCCGATTTCCTCCAACATACAAGGCATAACAGGGTTGTCATTAGAGCCAATTGTGCATAGCAGGAACCAGACGACTGCATTATTTATTGACTGCTGAACTGATGTGAGATGGTTGGAGCCCACCTAATGGCTGATTCTCACGGAGGTGGGGTTGTGCCTCTCTTCTCACCTACTTTGCCTTCACTTTGCCTCTCCCCTGCACCAGCTCCGGTGTTCATTGGACACCATGCCGAACTGGTGCACATCACTGGCCTGGCAGAGAGCTAGCATGGCAAAACCAGTGAATCTGTTTGTGCCACGCTGGCTGGTTGAATTGGCCAGCTGAGCCCCCAGCATGGCACAGAGTGGGCCGCGGAAGGTGGTACCACACTTTTCAAGATCACAGGCTTTGGACTTAGTCAACCATAACACGTAGCCTCACCCAGCAGAGGTGGTTTGATGCCCAGGTTGTGTTCGAGCACGTAGATACTCATTGACTTCAGGAGATGTTCATGTGCTTGTCTTTGCTCATCTGGCCCTTACAGGATAAAACATTTATGAAGTTTGCTTACGTTTTTAGTCTCACATTTCAAGCAATGAAGATGGAATAGTTGATTTAATTTCCTTGTTGTTGTGCCCTGGCTTACTGCCATGAAGCAGCACCGGAAACGCTAATGGCAGTGTTGCTACCTTCTAGGTTTTATGAAACCATGAGTCAGGCCCACTAGACTTCAAGAGGCTGGATTATATCCTTTAAGATCAGTGCACCGTGTATTGCTTCCGTTACCCTTGCTTGATTTTACGTCTTTGCGGTTCATGTTCAGAGACTCACAGAAGAGATCTCGTGAGGTCATCCACCCATCTCCCTCCCTCTACTTGTGTCCAAGTTCTTCTCCACCAGCACAAAGGTTGGACATGTGTTGTTTCTTGCTGCTTTAAAGAGTTGAAACCCATCATATATGTTCCAACTGAAGAGATAGGGGGCTTGGTGGTTCTTTTTTGGCAATAGTTTTGTGTATCACATAACAAGCTCAGCAGAGAGCTGGCTCTGGTCTGCAAATCATGGTGCTACCAACTGCACCGGTCCTGCTGGGGACATCCCATGTGTTCATAGCCATCACCATGGCTGTGGCAGACAGACATCATTCTGCTTGGGCTGGTGATTGTCCTTGAAGGTTTGGCCAGGCTGTTCATTGCTTTCCCTTTCCCTCTTCCCCCATTCCAGGCCTGTCCTACAGCCGTGGATGCTCTAGGTGCTCAGCCTCTGCACCGGGCAGCTGTCACAGCCCAGGATGAAGCCATCCAGTTCCTCGTGTCTGAGCTGGGTGTCAATGTCAACGAGAGAGCGACGGCCCTCCAACTCACAGCACTGCACTATGCAGCCAAGGTTTGTTCCTGTTCCCAGGCTTCCTCTACAAAGTCTTTGCCAGTTGGTGTGCTACAGGCAGGCATCTAAAACAGGCTGTTTTAGGTGTTTGCCGCTGATGGAGGATTTACATTCCTAGCTCATCCTCCGTCACTGTCTATCTGTTCCTGACCAGTCCCATATGCTGTTTAATGGTTTTTAGACCCTCATTAAGTGTGTCCAGCTGTCTGCAGAGTGGCGGTGGGTATCTGAGTTGCTCTGTTCACCACTCTCCTGCCCACGCCACTGACTGCGCTGCGGCTTAGTAAACCCTCCTGCCTGGCGTGTGGCTGAGTGGGATCGTGCAGGAGCAGAGGCAGGTGGCGATAGGGCACAGCTCCTTTGCCACACATCCAGCTGGCCATGCTCTGGATAGGGCTTGACCCATGCCTCTAGTCAGCGTTACTCTTCCAGTCTGCTGCCTTTGGACCAAAGTTCAATACCTGAAGGAAGTCCACCCTGCTAGTTATTGGGAGCTGTAGGTACCAACAGTTCATGAGCTGCAACAGTTCTTGACCAGCGTCTTCTCACTCACTAGGCAGACAAGATGTGGATGAAATGCTGCTCAGATTTCTTTCTCTGTCTTTCTTCAGCCCTGGCAGTTTGGGTCATGGCAGGTCAGTAGCCAGTCTCCATGTCAGCAGCTTGCTGGACAGAAGATGGCTGGTGCGCTGTGAAACAGCAACTGTTCGTCCCAGTAGGCTGGATTCTGGCCTGCCCATGGCCAGATGTGAGAAAGAAAAGGTGGAAAGGTGGAGGGAGCTCCTGGGTGCTTATCGGTGTCCTTCACACAGGAGCTGTTTTGAATTCCGGGCAGTGAGAGTCATTTGAGCTTTCTCCTCCCATCTCATGCCAGTGCGGGAAGCGGGGCCTGGTGGCCCGTGGGTCCTGCAATGCTCCCTGGGAGCTCAGAGCAGATCCCAAAAGCTTCACTGCTGACCAGGATCCCTCCTGAGACCCTGCTGCCTCCCTTCTGCTTGGTGCTGTTGCACCACAGTATGCAGCACGCTGGCAGCAAGGGAAGGTCCCTGCTCAGATCCCTTCATGTTAAACCTCATGAGCTTTAACTTGGAGCACTCAGAGCCTGGTCTAGACTTGTAGTGGGAACGAAGCAGCATCCCAGTGACCCACTCGTACAAAAGCATCAATGACACTGGGAGTGCTGGCAACAGTATTCTCCTCCAGCAGGACCCAGCCGTGGCATTTGCTGGCTCCCACAAAGGAGGCCTTTCTCCCAGCTTCCCTTCCTCATGCTCTGAGAAACCATGTTGAAAGCCCTTTTGGTTGCCAAGGGTACGTTTAACAGCAAGGCTATTGGGGAATATAACATGCCTTGGAGAAGATCCCAGCTCTGTCTTGGCGAGTGGCTGATTGGGGAGCAATTTGATGGGTTTCTCTTCATTCCCGAGGCTCAGTGTCACTTTATATTTACAGCATCGTTTGTTTGGCTGGTGGTTTTTTTTCTTCTTTTCTTATTACTTTGCATTTATAAATACATGAAAATCAAATTATGCTTTCAACTCAGTTTGCTGCCAAGGCTGTGGCAGCTAAAGCAGTTCCTGGCTTGCTGTCTTTGCCACTGAGAGGGGGTGTGCATGTAGCAGGGAAATGGGAGCCTTGAGCAGGGGGGAAGATGCTACTGAGTCGTACGATAATGGGGGAAAAGAGTGGGTGGTGGGGATAAAAATAAGGGCCTTCCATTCTCATGCCACACGACAAAGACTAATTCATTGCATCGAAGAAGTAATTACAGAATCAGGCATGTTATTTAGGGAGAGAGGATTTATTTATAGAGAAGCTTGTGCAGAGAGGAGGGGTGTGGGGGCTGTATTGCATTTTCCCCTGCAGCGTTTCAAATTGCCTACCGGCAGAGGAAAAATAGAGGACACCGTGGGTCGTGATGTGATGTGTAAGCGTGGCGTTCTGCCTCTTCTCACAGGGCATTACAAATACTGGAGTAATCCTTTAGGAAACGCCGGTGCCTGAGGGCACCGCAGGCAGATGCACAGCAGTCCACATCAGCAACAGGTTCTGCTGTCTGAGCTGAAATACACCTCAGTAAGAGCAACTCTAGATCCCCGTGATACTTGAAGTGGATTTATAGTGTGGGAAAACACGTGGCTTTTTGCTGACATTTAGTCCTTTTAACAAACAGCCAGCTGCCAATTGTGAAAGGTAAGTCAGGGATCCTACAGCTCTGTGGCCAGCTGAAGTTAAAAGTAATTGAGTTAGTTGATTGGAGGCGAGGACTGGAGAGAAAAAGGCAAGACTGGTTGACAAATTAGTGTGCTAATTTGCTATTAAGAAACATCTTTAGGTTGTGTCACCCAGTTGTAAGTCAGAGGTCGTTTGTGCATTAACTCCTGTGCAGCCACTGGCAAAGGCAAAGCTGCGCTGGGAGACGGTCCTCCAAATTCCTCACACCTCAAGGTCCTGGCTGTGCAAGGTGGATCTGTTGACCATGATCAGGAAGATCAGGTGGGATCTACAGTTGTCTAAAAGCAGATCCACCTGCCTGGATCTGGACTGGGTTGTGTGTCTATCACACCTGCACTGCTCTCAGTCTTTGGCTGTACCACCACCACCAGAGACACCTCTGTGCTGTAGCGTGATTTTAAGCACTATTGGTCTTAATTGAACACTTTGGATTTTTAAAACACTGTGTTAAGTGTTTGCAGAGAGAATTATGCTCCTGGGATGCCTCTTGCTGCTTTTTCAGCCTCTGGATCGAAATTGCTGCCAGGGGCACGTGAGGCGTGCAGACATGCTGACCGAGGGCCAAGCTGTGACTCCTCTCACGGGCTGCCAGTGGGAGGGCTGGAGAAGGTGCCTGGTGGCATCTCTGTGACTGGTTCCTGTAGGGTAACAGCAGCATGTCTGCTGTGCTTGAGCAATCCCTGGCTAATGGACCCGATCTGCACTGCCACAGGCAGCCGACCCTGATTTCCAGCCGCTGTAAGGTCCTCTGGAGCCTGGAGCAGCTCCTGGTAGCCCCAGATTTGACCACGACAGAGTGGATCTGTGTCTGTGCCCTTCCAGGTGCTGTATGCAGTTGGGGACAGATGGCTTGCGGCCTCCTTTCTTTCCAGGCCTGTGCTATTTCTGCTAAATGCAAAGGTGAGAAATTGTGCAGAGCTGGTTCTGAATAAATAATCCACATGCCTGTGCTCACCACTGCAGGAAGGACACACGCACACCATCCAGACACTGCTGTCCCTCGGTGCTGATGTCCATGCAAAGGATGGGAAGAGTCGTTCTGGTAAGGCTGCTGAGCTATTTGTTCACCCTCTGTATGACAGCGAGAGTGTGCTTTAGTAACAGGAGCTCAGCCTCCAAAGCAGCCCGCGCTGCATTTGCTCAGCGGAGCATGCAAGGGGATGCCAGATGCACATATGCAAGTGTGGGGCTTTTTTTTGCAGCTTTCATTCACTGGCTCTCTTCCTGCTGGACTTCCTGATGTTTAATGGCGTGCTTGACCCTGCACTGGGGCCTTTCCCTTGGGGGAAGAACAGAGATGCTAATTGGTGTTTCTCTTTACCCAGCTGCTTATTTTGCATGAAACTTTCGGGAGCTTAGTATCTTCGATACTGCTGCCTCGCCATCAAATTTGGTTGAAATTAGCCAATTCAAAATGATTCAATGACTGCACAAGCTCTTAAGCCTCAATTCCTTAGCAAACTGCCTAGGAATGGCTTATGAGCAAATAACAGAGAGCTTAAACGTAAATATAGTTGCTATAGTAATGCTGGTGAGTTGGCATTCCCAGCGTGAGAGTATGAGGCATCTCTTGCATCAGCATCTCTTTCTCAAAAAAAAGTATATATAAATGGTTTGAGCCATTGCCAAAATTGGCAACTTACCCAGTCTTCAGGTTTGCTTAATAACACGCTTCAGCAGTGAGCATGAAGAGTCTTGTATCTCTCGATCTCTCCCTCCACCCCCTCAGTGAGTAAGTTTGAGCTCTGCTGAACTCGTCCAACCCTGGGACGTTTGTGGTGGCTCCTCTCGCCTGTTGGCTGCCCTGTTCCCCGGCATCTTTGCTGTGTTAGTGTCACTGTGTCCTGGGGAGCTTCTCACCCAGGCTCTGCTCCTGCAAAGTATCCTGCGTGGATTATCCATGGGGATCAGGATTCCTCATGGTCAACGCCAGCCTACAGCAGGAGCTAACGACCCTCAGCGTAAAAGATGCTCGCCGCTGTGCAGGATTAGGCCAGGAGAAGAAGGCTGGCTCACCCTGCTGCACAAGCCAGGTGTAACAGGACTGCCTAACTGTGTTGGAGCAATGCTGGATTGGTGTGCCCGCTGTCGGAGGGGTCTGCGGGATGAGCTGGAGCTTGGGCTGGGGTATTTCAGCCTCCTCCTGTGGGATGCTCTTCCATACAGTGTATGGAAACTTTTCTGATTTACTCCCTGACCCTGGAGCGAGCTGGCAGGTAGCCCCAGCCCATATAGGACCCCGGTCACATCCAGAGTAGTTTCAAGCCCCTCTCTTGCACGTCACTATTAAATCCACCCCAAACACAGAGCAATAAAATCATAGAATCATAGAACCATTAAGGTTGGAAAAGATCTCTAAGATCATCAAGTCCAACCATCAACTAACACCACCTTGACTCCTAAACTAGGCCCTGGAGTGCCACATCTACACCTTTTTTGAATGCCTCCAGGGTTGACGACTCCACCACCTCTCTGGGCAGCCTGTTCCAATGCCTAACCACTCTTTCGGTAAAGAAATTCTTCCTGATGTCCAATCTAAACCTCCCCTGACGCAACTTGAGGCCATTTCCTCTCGTCCTATCACTAGTTTCTTGGGAGAAGAGTCCAAGACCCGCTTCACTACAGCCTCCTTTCAGGTAGTTGTAGAGAGCGATAAGGTCTTCCCTCAGCCTCCTCTTCTCCAAGCTAAACAGCCCCAGTTCCCTCAGCCGCTCCTCATAAGACTTGTTTTCTAGACCCTTCACCAGCTTCGTTGCCCTTCTCTGGACACGCTCCAGCACCTCAGTGTCCTTC
>WAAD01005024.1:0-99643 GCA_013389945.1 Fregata magnificens
GTTTCTTGACAGTCCAGCAACTAATAAACCCAAACGTATCTTAATCCCTACACATTTGTGTATCTCATCTCAAGTTAATCACTGATATAAATTAGCTAGTACCCAACAGTTAGCATAGGGTACCCATGAATAGTATAAAATACGTAATTGGTGGGGGGATAACACTAGAATTAGACAACATCATCATTATCAGAAGGCACCATTTCTGCAAGATGATTCAAAACTAATACAATACATATTCCTGTGTTAAGCATAGTCAGATACTTATTAATATTGTAGAAAGCCGAAGGTGTCACTTTCCGTACAATCTCTTGGAAGTTTCTATAGTTTACTTTTCCAAAAACAGATAGTATTTGAAGGAGCACAGCATCATCTTAAAAATCAGTCTGGGTTTGGTGATTCAGGTTAGGAATGCCTACTGGCAGTTATCACTCTGCAAATCTGGATCTGTGTAACTACCATCACAGCACACTGCCTGGTCATTTTTTTCTTTTAAGAATGAGGGCATCCCTTACAGTATTTAAAACTATTTATTTTCAGTATTCTTTCTCCTCTTTTCCTCTAGTCAGAAAAATTTCACAGAATGTTCTTTTCAACCTACACTATGACATTATACATTATGAACTATACCAATATTCGGCTTTAAAAATAGCATGTATCAGTCTGAAGAGTGGAGTGGGATGTCAGTGTATGTACAGAGGTAAACAGAGCATTGCTTTGCATGGAATTACAGCACCTCTAACCCACGCAGGGTCTGAAAAGGAAGACAAACTGCCTTAAAAAAGCAATTCTTGTTCTGACACAAATGAAGTCATGTTATTTTAGAGACTACCCCAGGACACCAAATATCAAAGCACTTAAAGAATGACAGAAAATGAACACCAAACTGAAAGAAGCTTTCTAAAAAAATCAAATCTCTTCCAAGGAGCAATTTCTCTTTCACTGAAAGAAATCAGATGTTCAATCAATAAATAAATGTCCCATAGCCTATTACTGTTGAGCAAAGCAAAATGCACTGAGACCTGACATTGGAAAACGTAAAGAGAAAAATACTGCTCTCATCACAAAAAGCCATTTGCTCCTCATATACTTCAGACTTTTGAAGAGCTGTGGACTCCTAGCACAGACTACGTGCTTACGCAGGAGGTAAGAAGCCCGACTGGGGTGTAAAACCACCCCTTTGCTCATTGCCTGTGCAGAGCAGAGGGGCAGAGTCAGGGCAGAGCCCACCACTGCCCACCCGAGGAGCTGCACCTGGAGGGTGCTAGCGACACACTGCTGGTGTAGGCAGGTGGCAGGTACTCCTTCTCCTGCCACATCCCCGGGGGAGAGGAGAGGAAGCAGAGGAGGGAGAGTGACGCGGAGCTGCTTCTGACTCACGGCATCTCCTGGGGCAAGGCAGCTTTCGTGCTTCTGTGGTTCAAGGCTGAGCTCCAGCCACAGCCGTGGCTTGACACAGGACATGGTGTATATATAGTCCAGACTAAACCCCACAAAAAGGAGCCCTTGCCAGATGAACAGGTATATTCAGCAAGGAAACACCCTACAAATGGTCTCCAAATGAATAATGGCCAAAATCATAGAATCATAGAATCATTAAGGTTGGAAAAGACCTCTGAGATCATCAAGTCCAACCGTCAACTAACACCACCATGACTCCTAAACCAGGCCCTGGAGTGCCACGTCTACACCTTTTTTG
The DNA here is from genome assembly GCA_013389945.1 of Fregata magnificens. Lineage (NCBI taxonomy): Eukaryota > Metazoa > Chordata > Aves > Suliformes > Fregatidae > Fregata > Fregata magnificens. Next base: position 1,700 of record WAAD01005024.1, read on the forward strand.
AACGCCTCCAGGGTTGACGACTCCACCACCTCTCTGGGCAGCCTGTTCCAATGCCTAACCACTCTTTCAGTAAAGAAATTTTTCCTAATGTCCAATCTAAACCTCCCTTGACACAACTTGAGGCCATTCCCTCTCGTCCTATCGCTAGTTTCTTGGGAGAAGAGTCCAGCACCCGCTTCCCTACAACCTCCCTTCAGGTAGTTGTAGAGAGCGATAAGGTCTCCCCTCAGCCTCCTCTTCTCCAAGCTAAACAGCCCCAGTTCCCTCAGCCGCTCCTCATAAGACTTGTTTTCTAGACCCTTCACCAGCTTCGTTGCCCTTCTCTGGACACGCTCCAGCACCTCAATGTCCTTCTTGTAGTGAGGGGCCCAAAACTGAACACAGTACTCGAGGTGTGGCCTCACCAGTGCAATCTGGCCTACACTGCTTGCACATAAATTACTGGACTTCTTAAATTCTGATATTACTTTTTTCCTAAGCTAATACATTATTCTGCCACTTATTGTAGCCTAGTGAAAAAGCCATATTGCATCTCCTACCACTGAGCTCCGGGAACTTTGCCAGTTTGCACCAGTTTCAGAAAAACAAGGATTTGAGGGCAGTGGTGCTAGGGAATCTCACTACCAGAAGCCTTCGCTCTCAACGTGCGCAAGTCTCTCTTAAATCTCTCAACAATTTTCTCCCCGCAGTTTCCTTCCTGAAGTGGTTTTCATTTAGTGCAGAAGAATTCAGCACAGCAAAAAACATCAGCAAGAGACTCAAGAGCCGTTAGATTTGTTATGCTCTTCAAAGAACAGAGGCACCTTTTGTTGTTCTAGACGTGCGACAGCAGCTCCGGCGCTGCCACTGCTCTAAGCAGAGATATAATAGGGTCCAGCAGAAAAGTGGCTAAGATGTACACAAGCAACATGCCATGGGTTTTTATTAGCATAACACTGGGGAAGCACTTCACTGCCCTGGAAAACTTTCTGCCATGGATCCCTACCATCTGGGGTATTGAAAAACTGAATTGAAAAAAATGATGCCCACTTCTATAGAGCAGAATAATTAAATAACAGTTTGATACTTCCTGACAGATGAATAATAGCAGTGATATTTACAGTTCTAACACTGAAAGGAGTCTGTAATCCTAGTTTATCTATTCACAAGTGAAGCAGTTCACCTCCTGTGCTCCACTCAGCTGGAGCCAAGCTAACGTGGAAGATTAACCAGTTTTACTCACTGCTTCTTCTGGCTGGGCCAACTTCTTCCTGTTCTGGTTTTAAACATGTTTCTCTTAATGTGAACTCAACTTACAAAGTGTACCCAGGTTCTTAGAAATGTCATATATCCATCTCAGGAAACCCAGGTTAACCTGATAAGAGGGCACTTGAGCAGTTTTGCAGGCAGGGGAAGCTTGCAAGGAAAGTGCCCGTAATCCAGGAGGAGAAGTGTTGGTTATTTTGGAACATGGACACTGGGCTTGTATGAGGACTGTTATCCCCATCAGCACAGTAAGGAAGAGCCTTGGGAGCAAGACACAATGAGTGCTACTATGGCCTGAGCTGATGTTTTTCAGCCGTGGTAGCATGGGACCCTCAAAGGGTCAGGCCGAGACAGGAACCACTGAACTCGTGGTGGGGCACTGGTTGCTCAAGAAAATTCACACCTTGTTTGCTGTGTAACAGCTCATCTCTGTCCAGTTCACCAAGGAAGGAATTTATTCCTACAGTAAGCAATATACTAAAAGGTTATTTATAAGTCAGGTGGATTTTTCTGGAACAGTTCCAGTGATAAAGCAATGCAGAAGACGAAAGGAAAAAGCTCATCGTCTTACTTGAATTTTCCCTCCCTCTTTATGGAGTTACAAAGCACAGCAAGTTAGATCAGAAACTGCCCTATCTGCAGAGCATTTCTGAGCGACTAGTTTATACTGGAACTGGAGTAGGCATAAGGCTGGAAATATTGTGAAATTTATTTCTCTAAACCTTTCTCTGGTTCTTTTGGAAGATGTCAGTCAGGAAAGATTTATTCCCTTGGGAAAGCTTTGTTTTTTAAAGAAGGAAAAGCTTTTTGCATTTTTAACATGCACCCAATTAACCATTGCTTGTGGCTTGCTATTTTGGCTAGCACCAGGTGTCTGACCACATGGATCATATTTACACCAGTAAGTTTAAAAGTTTGTTATTTACAGCTTCTCTATGCCTACATTATAAATGTATGCCTACAACTTCTGAGATGATTTGGTTAAAAGACCTGCAGCAGAATAGCATGCTTACGGTCCTGCAATGCCTACACAATATGAGGTTACACGAGTCTTTAATGTTATTAGCACACTTAAAAGTATAACATGCACAGAATATACCATCTTAGTGGTTTATAATCTGCACCAACACACCTGACAGCGTGGGAAACGAGTCCGCAGCACAGTATGCGAAGTGCCTCGCATGGGGCACGGATCTCTTTACACCAGCACAGTTTTGGAACCAGCTGGCTGCAAGTGGGCATTGTGTTCTGTGGCGGGTCCCCTCCATTATTGATGAGTTATTTTATGTATTATGCAGTACTGTAATGAAGATGCAGTCTTTTGTCTTCCCACACTGTGTCCTCTGTGGTGATGGGAAGTCTTGGGGCAATATTATCGAGTAAAACAGTCACTGCATTGTAGAAGACAAATGCAGCTGACTGACTTTCCCAGCAGTTACACTTTAGTGCCACTGAAATATCAAGAGACACAGGATTAGTTGGAAAAATTCTCACGAAAAAATGAACTGAATATAACATTACAAAATTCTATTAAAAAAAAAAAGTGTAGACTTTCATCTGAAATCCAGTGCGCCATAATCTTCACACACATCCTGCACTGACAGAAACCTTGCAAATACTTAGGGCATCTAACTAGGAGAGAGAATGTATGCTATATACTGCCAGTTTATCTGCTGTTTGCTGAATCAATGCTTTATTCTTCCATTTCTCCCCTTATTTTGGAGGCCTCAAAGTGCTTTCCAAGGAACCTCCTCCCAGCCATACAGAAATGCAGTCACTTCTGGACGAGGATAAGAGCAGAATGACTGAAGGAGTGGAAGAAGATCTTAAACTCTGAAGAACTTCATCAAATCCAACTTATGGGAAAGGGGGCTGGAGAAATACATGGCAAATAATCCACAATGGTGGAAAAGAAAAGCCAGATCTGCTAATCACAAGAAGAGGAGTGAGGAGCAATCCTTCTGACTGCCAAAACGTCCTCCCTGCAGAATTAAAGCCGGGTCTGTGAAGCTCCATGTCGGAAGGCACGGGGCTGAACTCTGCACCCTCTGTGACCCACACGCCTGTTTCCTGTGGTCTGTAAGCCACTTATACTCAGAAGAAGAAAATGGCTTCCTTACAAGTAAAAAAAAAAAAAAAAACACTATTCATTTTCTTCAAACCTCTCCCCTACAATTTCATGCTTTCCTCCAACTTCTCCCTTCTTAGTCAGATAAGGCAGCTGACCTCTTTGACTATGACTAACTCTTCAACATAGCCCTCTGCATAAGGCTTTCCAGCACATGGTGTTTATGTTTAGAAATATAAATGATTTTCTTGCTTTGTAAGTCAACAATAGCTATCCAAGTCCCCACGGCAAAGACAACAAAGGAAAAGCAAAAGTCCATAATATGTTATATTCACTGTCTCATAGGCAGCATTTACCAGTAGGCTGCATGTATCAGACTCTAAATTCTTCTCCAAGAGGTACCAAGTCTTTAAACCGTGGAAGCCCAAGATGCCCTCAGAGCTGGTCACACCGAGCCACAAAGCCAAGCCGGTGCCTCCTTCTGCAGAGTGTTCTGATGGAAACATGCAAGTGCTGCCAGGGACCAGCAGGGAAGCAAGGACAGTGTCTGAAGTGAGCAAATAAGGAGGGAAAGACATGAAACCATTCCTTTGTCCGTCTCTAGCAATTTGGTGAGCAAGAAAGGAGAGGAAATAGCCTCATTCCCTCTCTCAGGGAAGTGTAACCACTTACTGGGAGAAGCACTGAGTGCGCAGGCTCCGTGAAGCCCTGCAGAAAGAGTTACCTTCATCACGGGCACCACCAGCTTTCCTACAAAATTATGTCAAGGAAGAACTTGCCCACTTTAGCTAACTGATATCCTCACCTTATGTCCTGCTCCAATAACCGTGCTGCGCTGCCACCCGTCATGGCATTTGTTAAATCTAAGAGGATGTAAGCCCTGAAGAACATGAACCGTGTCTGCTTACCAGACACCAAACAACCTGAGGGCAGGATCCGTGCAAAATGCTTTTCCCACAGTGTCCAGCCTGGGCAAGAAGGGGTGATGTTCTGTCCCCAGTGAAACCTGGCTGCAGGTGACAATGTAGGCCAGTGACATTCCTTGCATCGGGTAACTCAAGCCAGTAAAAGGCCTGGCTTCACAAAGTGGACTCCCATGAAAAAAAAAACCAATTTAATGGGAAGTCATTTGTCATACTAATGGTCTTACTATATGACACCATCATTAAAAAACCGTAAGCAAGAGATTGGTAATGAGCAAGTCAATGTTATCATTTGCTCTCATTTTGCAGGCTGGCTCAGGACCAGCTCTTCATTTTTTATTGTAAAAGAGAACAGATTAAAGAGACGTATAAGGAAACCAAAGTAATTAGGCATATAAACAGGCTGGCAGGTAAACAATTGTGATTCAGTGAGACAACTGTCAACCTCTAAGGTTGGTACACTGTAGAGGAAGGATGGTACTATTGTATTACTGTTTTCTTTTTAGTCTTATTTTATCTCATTGTAGATTACTCCCAACGTGATCATTAGGATCCTTACAAAGCACAAGACTGAGCTGAGTATGTGTTCAGCTCCTGCACTGCAAGACTTGCTTTACCGCACCCTGAGGACGTGCACTGGGAGAGGCTCCCATCGCAGCACTGAGAATTTGGCCATGCGGAAGATGGCCAGCCATCCCCGTGGGTAAAAGTATGAGTTCATCCACTGCAGAAATACGACTAGACAGCAAGTTTAGACTATGGCTTTCTCCCAACTTTCCCAAACTTTGGGATGTCAGACCCCTGGGAGGAACCCCTCCCCAGGGATGATCTTGACACGTAACCCAGGTTAACACAGGCTCATGAGTCAGCAGCTGGATTTAGGATCTGATTCAGCCCATGTAACCTCAGGCATTTAACAAAGCACTTGGTTTAGTTTTCACTAGTGCCCCACGTCACCAGCGCACAGCGATCAGCACCTCTGTGGTGAATGACCTCAGGTCTCGTAGTCTCTCTCGTGAAGTACTGGGACAGTACAGTAATTCTGAATGCTAGTTCGTAACTGTATATTCATTTGAAGTGACTCATTCATTTTAAAGTCAGCACTGCCTCAAAATTATTTCCAACTTCCCAAAACATGGACTGCTATCATTTTTTTAAACTAATTCAGCTTAATCCGCCATTCAGAAACCCACACCATTGCTTTGCGACTAAGACTAGTTATTTTCCCAAATGTTACAGCACCCTGACTCCACATCTGTTGAAGATATGATGCAGTCTCAGATTTTCTGCTGTAGTCTACCATGATTAATTTTAGTCTATGCAAGTGGGCGGTAGAATGAAGGGAGAAGCAGTCATGGAAGCCAGAATCTGTATCCAACTATGGGAAGATTAGCAGTACCTAAACACAATAATGTCTCAGCAGGGAATAGATGAAACAAGTAAACATTAGAAATAGCACATCCCAAGTAGTGCACGTAGTGTATCCCAAACTGTGGAGCTAGCAGATAGATAGGGTATTCTGTACTAAGGGTGAATGTGCCAGAGGGAACCTCTGTTTAACTCTCTGGTTTTGGTTGAGGATTTTATTAGTGTGTGAGCAGTTCTGTGCACACAAATGCACTCCTTAAAGCTGTCATCCATCTGCATAAGCACATGGGCAACTTTAATACATGGATGCGTAGATATAATAAATACATTTTTTTCCTAATGATTTTTCCATATGAAAAATCAAACCCTAATGCAGCATGCAGGCAGCAGAATGGATGGAGTATGCAGGCAGTGGCTGTGCCTGAAAAGATATATGGATATGTGTGTTTGTGTGAATTCCTATCTGTATTAATTCATGCCCACAAAAGCTTATGCACTATGAGCCTAGAAGAGCAGATCTGAAAAAACATTTTGTACCTTATAGCCATATGTACTTTTGCTGTCAAATCACATGCTGAGATCATTGCAGTAACTGGGAGACCTATGATGATATAAAAGTCCTCAATATAATCTATTGTCAATTTGTAGCTAATATAATTTTAAAGAGAAATATTTATAGAAATAAATTTTGTAATTAAAAAAATAATTTTGATAAAAATTAATATTTTGGGAATTTGTTTCATAGAATCAGAGGGGTTTTTTTAAAAAACACAAATGCTTAAATTCCCTTTAAACCAAATTTAAGTTTTTGACAAGCTCAGCTGTAAAGAATGGAACAACTGGCAATCTTTGAAACTTTTAACACTTTATGTAGGAGACAAAAGGAGTTGTTGAAGACTGAATGTTTACCAGACCATTTTTTTTTCCTGGAAAAGAAAGTAGCCAATTTTTTCATCTGTGACCCAATTCATGTCTGTCTGTGATAACTACAAACTTTAAATGCAAGCTCTTCAGCATGGGCTGGATCTTATGCCTGTAAAGCATCTAACACACTTTGGTGTGCTAAGCAAATGAATAAAAGAATAGCCCCAAAAATGCAAATTATTATTTGCTGTATATTCATAAACTTCTCAGAAATCTAAGAGGCTTTTCAAGTACTCAAAAATACTTTCTTAAAAATACCTGTTGTTCTTTGCTAGGAGTAGCTAACATAATTAAAGGGTCCACTTTAAGATAGTTTCTTTCATTTTAGCCTAAGAGCAATAAATTCTCAACTTGAGACTCATGTTTCCACAAAGCACCTCCCTGGAACAACCTCAAAATCCTGCAAAACCCCTGCTCCCTTTGACAGAGACAGAAAAAAAAAAAACCCAAACTTAACGGCTTTCGGAAGAAAGGCAGATTCATCATAGACATTAAACCAATCACTACATCAAGACCATAGTCAAAGTATCCAAATTTTGGAGTCTCATCTGGTGGTCTAAAAGGGTTGGGTGCATTTGAGCGCATATGAGCAGGCAAAGAGCTCTGTACTCTTCAGACTTGCATGCTTTTAGGACTGGTGAGTGTTGGCCAGATTTCCTCCTGAAGTCTCCTGCTGTGGCACAACTAGAGCTGAAAAAGTTCAAGCTGAAGAAGGCAGAATTCAGTCCTCAGTACTTCTAAATATAGCTCAGAATTTAAGACATTTCTTGATTTTCGATGACTTTTGCATTTGTCAGCTTAATAGGATGAATGGAAATAGTAAAAGAAAAAATATGAACTTCTGTATTACAAATACACCTTTCAGTAAGACATATTTGTGTATTGAAGGTCGTCAGGAGACAACTTCTCTCTGGAGACCTGCCCTCCGTCGCCAGTGAACACTGCAGTGAAACCTGGATGGCAGCAAGTGATGTACACCTTGACTCACTGTGTTTTCAAAAGGAAAATAGGGCTGTGGTGTGTATTTTGCAGGAAAAAACCCCACCACACAAGGATTGCTTTCTGTTCCCAGCCCAGGAGCTGCAGAGGTCACAGGCATGTAACTGAGGGCAGTACTTCACCAAGGTACCGCAGACCAGAAACTGGTTTCCATTGAGAAACCAGGACTTTATTTTGGGTCCTCGTCAAGCTAGTGCAATGACAATTTTACAGAACAGTAAACTTCACCGCGAACTACAACTGCAGTCAGTGTAGTACTTAGGAACACGTCAGTCAATGTCCAGAGTACGTCCAGAGCACAAGCCTTTGCAATTTACCGTATGAAATAACTGAGACGCCACACAATCCTCTTTTTGAAAGGTGGCCCACAAGAGCCAAGGGCTGTTGCTGACACCCAACACAGTGGAAATACCAGCTCTGAGTTCTACCTTATAAAATGTTACTAATTTTACTCTAGCTTCTGTTTATTTAAAGTTATGTTCTGCCATCTTACACGTAACACAACACATACACAAATCCACATAAATCAGTGGGGCTACCTGCCTGCTGATGCATTCCCAGATGACCACTGATTTCTTATCGTGAGTTAAGGCACCATGAAAAATTAGAAGGAAGGCAAATAAAACCTGAAAACATGTACAAGTCATACCACAGCAAACGCTGATCTAAAGGCTGTCTACCAGAGACCAACTTTTTTTATTATAACGTATTTTATAATGGCATACTATCCAATACAACTGCACTAGGTGATTGATAACAAGCACTGTAAAATGTCACAGATTAACAAAGAGCGTAGTGGCTGCTAATTTACCTCCATCTTGTGAGTTCATGATATTCAGAGCAAACAGCATTGCATTGGAGAATGTGGTAGCCTCTTCTTTGCTTGCAAAATTCAAGCCATAGACCTGCCGTGCATCACGCCATTGATGAAAGGTAGGTGTTGCTTGATTGTACTTCAGTCCTTTCACAATTGAGTAATTAATCACTACCTGTGATTTGAAAGAGAGGGGTGAAGATTAAAAATAGTTCTGTTTTCAGTGGGGAAAAAACCCCAACCCTTTGGTAAAGGATAATTAAATTGGTAGAGGCAATTCATATAGCAGCTCGAACATGGCTGTACAGTAAGGCAGTGTGCATTTTGATGACAGAAGACCCACATCTGGGGGTGAGATTTACAACAGTTCAGTTCAGCCTCAGGGACTTGCAAGCTAGTTTTGCAAAATCTATTACCTGCTCATGTTTTCTACAATACCTCCGCAAGATACAGCTGTGCAGATACTGCAGACAGATGTCAGGAGTCCGGGCCAGCAGCTGTTGCCATCTTTTGGGGGATGATCATGCACAATTGTCAGAAAAAGACCCTGCCCTACAGCAGATAAATGTTTGACTAACTGCACCAGCTCTGCTTTTCTCCTCCCATGCGCCTGATCACCACCAGCTTCTTGCATTGAGAGAGTTTTTTCTCTAGAATCAGATAGGCAATGACAAAACCAGACAACCAAATATTTCCTTTCCCACCTCCTCCCTTGCCGTACGTGCTAAAATTTCCAGGTAAGGGGTGACTGCAGCAGAAGGGTGCTTCCGTATGTTTTGATTTAATCTGCTAAATGCAATGCCCTGTTTATCCTTGGGCAGGGCACGTGGGACACCCAGCTATACAGTACACCTGGGATCTGACCAGAAACCTCCAATGCTAAAAGCGTAAGCTGCTCTAGCTGAAGGTGGAGAGGCAGGAGTGTCAGCTGCACCACTAATAAGCCAGAAGGACCCGTGGCAGAGACAGCACCCCTGAGATACCCATCTGTGGACTGACAGTGGCACTCTATTGTGATGCAATTTTAAGAAACAAAATGCCAACAGAAGGGATCATAATTATTCTCATAAACAGGCAGAGTGCAGCTGAAAACAGAGAAGGAGTAGGAAACAGAGGCTCCATCTTCATCAGCCCACACAGGCTGGGGGCAGAAGGGAACCAGGGACAGAGAAACTTAAAATTATAAGCGTGGAAAGTCTAAAGTTCATTGTTCAAATATAGAAAATCTGGTTTTGAATATTTGAGATTGTCTCTACAAATGGAGTTATTTTGGCTGGAGTTTTATGAAGAGCCAGGACAATCCCACAATTTCTGGTCCTCGTTGAAAGCCAATCAATGGAAATCCTCCACCAAACTAGTTTGTATGGCTCATTTGTAAATTAGGCAGGCTGGACACTGGTACACAGGAGTAGGAAGAGGGGCCTTGGTGCACACTGTCCAGGAGCTCACTCTTAGCGTGAGTCTTACCATCCTGGGCTTGGTAAGATGGGAGCAACAACTGAAGACAAGGGAACAGAGAGCCAGTAACAAATAAATGCTGTACACAGTATTTATTGTTACAGGTGGATCCCCCACACCAGAAAACCTACCAATACACCTTTTGCGCAGTCTGATTGACCAGTACTTTGGAAAGTTGTCTGTTAGTACTATTATTGCATCTAAAAACTCCAACATATTTAATTAGATTAACAAAATTTTTGCTAGATGTCTGACAATTCTTCTCAATTATAAAAGCAGAGTTTTAAAACTAATTTCAAAGATGAATGACTCCTAGCTCTGAGTTTTGACTTTTCAGTGGATTGCCAATTTAAATTGGCAGAAAAACATTAGACGAGCACCTAATACCTAAGGAGCAAATTGTTTTTCACACATTCCTATTTTTGAAGGATGACATTGTCTCATTGATATAGACAGTTAACAGATGTCTGACAATTACGTTATATTAATATATAAAAAATGAAGGAAACCAGCAAAGAAGCCACTACACCAGTAGATAATTACAGATACACTCTATTTCTATAATGCATTTACTTACCTGAGCCAGCATTAAGCACTGACATAGCAGATAGTCTTTGAATACTTGGTCTAGCTTTAGGCATAAATTATCCTGATGGCTATTGAACACCAGGTATCTGGTCCAACTGTTACTCTCAAACCAATATCATTATTAAGTTTCCATGTAAATGCACCAGGCAGAAATCAGACCTACACTGCTTTTTTTGCCACATTTCATAGAGAGATTCCTGACCTGTGATCCAAAGGGAGATGCAGGGCAGCCTACATTTGGTACACAGGCTCCCAAGAGTTGGTCCCCTGAAAATGGGAACTGCATCGCCAGCATACTGCGTGGGAAGCCACCCACACCAACCACAACAACGTGGAAACCACATCGCTCCGGTCACAGAAAAGCCATGAACTCACTCTTATAACTGACAGCTTAGGTAGCCCTTTTCTCTTGAAAAATGGTGACATCACCCCCATTCTACCACTGAGCATTGGGAGAGCCTGTACCGATGTTGCTCACACTCAAGGAGTCTCTGGAGCATCAAGTAGACTCATGCCTGGATTACTAACCCGACAGTTTTAACATGTACCAATTTTTAAGTCTTCCAACCACTTCTGAGTAGCTTTACCAAGAGAAGGCACAGCCAGTATCTTCAAGGAAATGTTTAGAAAGACTGTGAGCTTCTACCAGGCTTTGCAAAGTGAGTATTTCTCAGCTACTAAAAGAATCTTCTGTTTCAAAGGACACCACTATTAAAGTCCAAAGAGCACCAGGGGGTGTAGTGCTGTTGTATAATGAAATACAGAAATTGTAAAAACCTATGCCAAAAATTGTTTAATAGAAGTCAGGTAAACTGTTCAAAATTTGCTTTCCCAGGACATCGACCCAAGGAACTCAGAGAATCCGCTCGGTTCTGAAGGTTTGATCCCTTCAGTCAAATAAAGACAGAATTTCAATGTTGACCTTCAGTAATCATCAGGATGCCTACACATGTAATACCTTGTCTTCAAACTCAAAACAGAGAGTTTTATCTCCTTTGGCTAATGTTTCAAGAAAACGGAAAAAAGAGGAGGGGTTCTCCTGCTGTTGCTAAGAATGAGTGCACAGAGGTATCTTGTACAGATGGTGTGGAGATTCTGCAAGGCACATGATGATAAGTAGGTGAGTCAGAGCAGTAATTAAAATAAAGGAGGTCTCCCTGTTTGGAGCACAGTGGGTTTTTTACAGGTGTTTCTAAGGGATCTTTACTCTAAAGCTTCATACGTCAGTAAGATAGCATCTGCCATGCTGAACAGACCAACAGTTCATCTTTTCATCTTCAGTTGTAGCCTATAATAGGTGAACTGGAGAAACTTACTGGAAATCTTGCAGAAAGAAGTAATGGATTTGTTCATAACAAAGAGTTCTTCCTATAACTCTTCACCCAGCGTTTATCTTAAAAGCTGAAACATGACATTTAATGTGACTATTTTTTTCTTTTCTAACCCCTTTTACTATTTTCTATCCTGAAACAAAGTAGTCTTGTTACTGATATAAATGTCTGTGTTGTTTTGAATCCTGTTATGTGCTGGATTTCAATGATCTCGTATGGCAAAGAGTTTCACAGACCAATTGTGCATGGTATTAATATGTTGACACCTTTAATTGTTCCCATCACTATAATGTTAAAAAAATTATTTGCTTCACTTCTACCTGGTACTCTCTTCACCCTTTCATCTCAGTTTCAAGTGTAGGCTCTCTGGGGCAGGCAGGGAATTTTGGGATCTATGAAAAAAGCTCAAAAACAAGAAGCCCTTCGCTTTAACTGCAGCCTGTAGGCTACTGAGCTACAAACTGTCAGCAGCGATGATGGTGGTGTTTGACAGGACTCACAGGAATGGGGCTAGAAGGGATCGAGGGGACCTCAGGACCACTTCTGAGGTGTAACCACAACCAAGATCACGGGAAGAGCTCCCACACAAGTCTTACCGCCCATACTCTTGCTTATTGAACCAGAAAAGACATTTGCTTGTTTCTCCAGAGTATGAAATGGTTCAGAAGTTTGTTATCAGTTTGGGGTCTGCCGCACTGCCAGTGCTCAGACTCCTCGCATGGGGAGCAGTTGTATGATTGCTAAAACAGGAAGGATATGGCATAGAAGCTAAAAACTGCTACAGTTGAGGCCAGATTCTTTACTTCTGTAAGCAGGCCCAAACCTGACCAACTTCTAATAAGTTACAGCAGTGATTAATTGGTTCTTTATATTTCAAAAAATGTGGTTTAGTTTATAACTCAAGAATGCTGTCCCTGTTTCAGTTTTGGCTTAGGCTCAAATGTAAAATGTCCCACCTTCCCCAAGGCCCTGTTTTTACATTCACTTCTTAGCCACATCAAGGCACCAAACCCTCAGGAGATATGATTTACTTTTGACTTGCACCCTCCTCCCTGCCTATTTATCCAACACGTGCCCTTCAGTGATGAGATCATGCTGAGCTGAAATCACTTGATACAAAATCATCATTTTAAACTCTCAGTTGATCAGGACTCTGAACTGGGGAGCTACTGCTTGTCAGCTAAGCCATAAAGATGGTCCGCTTGTATGTTTTTAGCTCTGTTAACTTCTTGCATGGTGACTGAAGCTAACACACTTCACCTTTACAACAGGCTAGGTTACAACAACAGCTGGCAAGTCGCAACACAGGGGTAAACCGTTTGCTTGCGACTGTTGGGCTACGAGAAAATGAAGGCTGCAAGGAAACATCAAAGCTCATGACGTCAAGCAATTGTAATACTGATCTGGCCTTAGCTTCAAACCAGTTCTGGCCTCTGTGGCTACTTCAAAGCTTCAGAAGTCTAATTCTGGTTTTTCTGAAGATTACTGCTCATGCCAGCATGAGTCCATGCAAATGTGCACGTCTGTGCAGAGCAGAAAGGGGAATTCATGCACTGCTGGTCTGTAACAGCGCTGCTGCTGCGTGCAAGCACGCGATGAGCACGTCACCCAGACACATAAGGACAACAAGAGGTCAGGTGACCACTTTCTGGTGGTGAGAATGATGCTCAAGTTCTGCCACTCTAAAAACCATATTTCTTTGTGGTGAACGTTTTAGACACCGTCAGCTAGAGAAGAAGATAAACACAGATAAGGTAAGCAGAGGAAGAAGACAGTATCATAAACTCAAACACATGCACCAAAAAAGGGCTAGAAAACAGAAAGGCAGCTAGACAAAGACAACAAAAGGAGCCTACAGAAGAAGATACGTGAAGAAAAAACAGAGGATGAAAATTAAAGAGAGAGATTATTAGAGGTGTAATATAAAACAACAAAAATTAAAAGGGAAACATTAAAGGCAGGCAAGGGTGAAGTCATGAAGATTACTGTAGTCTGCACCTTGCCAAACAGTATGTAATAAAACTTAAAATTGTTCCTCTGTGGTATTGTTGTGCTGCATATTTTAAACTAGTTTCTCAACTCTTGGAAATCTGTGTAGCTTCATTAGCTTCATTATATGCCAAATCACATATCAGCTGAAGATTGATCCTTTTCAGAAAAATATGGCCTTCCTGGCAAAGCAACAGCTTTTCCTAAAACCTCACTTTCAGTGTGATTTAGCATAACCTGAGAGCAAGCATGACATGGCTTGTACAGAGAATTATTTTAACTGAAATTCATTTTTGTTCTCATTAAATGTAAATACTTAGCAAGCCTAGCAAGCTTATGATTCCATGTGAGACTCATATAAAATATATTAAATTCTGAATCATGAGACTTTCAGGACATTCTTTTCAGTACTACTATGCTACGCTGTCTTGAATTTACTTCATTCGTAATACTGGATTTTTGTAATCATATTTAAGGTGAATACTTTCTTTTAGACAGTTTTAAGTGACTAAGGTAACCTGTACTTTTCTGTTTGTTTGAGGGAGGATTTTTAGCCTTTAAACTCTAGAAAAATATATTCTTCTATCTGTTTCCTTCTGAATTTAGACGATTATTAGATGGCATGCAGCCTTTTCATAAGTAGGAACATTTGCAAGCAAATAGAACGTTACAGTTAACGCAAAACATGTTTAAAGTACAGATCAAGATTTGACTTTTTAATATATCCTACTCTTTAAATTGTATACTCTAAGACAGACCTCTAGTACATAGTCTCCTTTACATATATATGTAGACTTTATGACTTGTGCTTGTTTTACACCAGCTATTCAGACCCACCTTAGATTCTAGTCACATGAAAATCATTTACATTCACCTGCTGGCTACGTAAAATAAACAGCTACTATGGCCTGTTACAAAGCAGTACTGGCTTTCACAAGTGATGAAGAAGCTACTGTATTTCATTTATTTTCAAAAATATTTTCTATTTTTGAAATGGAACTACATTAATATATTGCCTTTGCTCTACCGAGAAGGATAAAAGCTGTGGCAAAAGATAAGGTAGATGTTTCAAAAGTGCACTGCACAGAGCTGAAAACTGATGTGCTAAAACCCCCACCTATTTCTATTCTGCTTTTCCTTTTCCAAAATGATGACTGTGTATATGGACAGTGTAGAAAAGTCATTAACACTTCTAGTAAGCAACCTGACTAGCTTTTCCAGTTGGCCCAAGCACCATTACGGCTGACAGCTGAGGGCCATCATCTGCATTTCCCTGAGCAGATTGGTCAATTTAACACTTGTGGCAGCTGAGAGGTGGTGGTGCCCCAGCTCCCGCTCTCCGGCTTGGCTTGCCCTGCCCCTGCCCCTCTCGTGCTGGTGGTGGTGCTCGTCACACCTTCCCAGGAGGCAATGCTGCTCTCTGAACCAACAGAAAATCAATCACGCACTTTCTTCTGATTCTTCTGCGAGGTTGAGGGCTTGAGGTGAGCGTGGGAGGTGGGCAGCCTGGGCAGGCTGGGCTGCCACTGCTGTACCAGCCTCATGCCAAGACACAGAGGGAGTCCCCAACTCTGAAATGTCTGCTCGAAAATGCAGATGACATGGCAATACAGCACCACTACTCCCCCGCAAGTACATTTTTGTAATTTAGGGTCTAAACATGACATTTGGTTACGGATGGCACATACCCCCCAGCACACCCGCGAGCCAGGCTGCCGGGATCCAGTAGCCGAGGAGGGTCTGATCCCAGTTCTGATTACCTAAACCCCATGTAACTCCTTTAATACCCAAGGAAGTCCTGCGGACTTAGGCTGCGGTAGATCAGATCACAGTGTGCACCTACGATTTTAAAATGCATTATGAAAAACTAATCACTTATCACAGCAATGTAACAATCGCAGTTTGCAAGATGGCAGTGCAGAACGATTGATTTATTTTTCTTTTTTATACATAGTACTAAAAACGAGCAAAAAGTAAGTTGAGGGAGCTGAGAGCAAAACCTGCAGAATGAAATAAGACTCATTTCACAAGCAAAAACGGAGGGAGGAAAAATAACATTAAAATCTCTCTGGCATTTACCAAAAGTTCTGTTTGCAAATAAGCAGTAATAAATTATGATACATTCTGCACACAAAATATTGTACAAAATCTGAATGACTGGAGTAAACAGACTCGTAGGCACCTTGCAGGGAGCAGGAAATGTTGCTAGACTGCATTAGGTATGGAACTGATGGTATCAAACAAGATCAAAGGTTAATTTACAGGAAACTCGATACAGTTACTCACTTGTTGATCTTGCAGTTTAACTCCAACTACCCTGAAGGTGTTAGTGGCCGTGTTGTGGTATATGTTGATTCTGCTGAATCCCTGCTGTCCAGGTTTGATTGGCACCCATTTCTTACTGGTATCGTCATAGACCATAACTGAAGCCCGGGCTTGGCAAATACTCTGTTCACTGGAGAGCAAAAACAACATCATCAGGAAAAAAACCAGTGAATTTGCTGCGTACTACAGAAAACATCTGAAGGAAAAGAAACCAGCAGAAATTATCGGAACTACTTACAACATATGTTTTGTAAGAGATCTGCTAATCCTTTGAATGCAGTCTGCCTGTTAAATTAAAGTTGGCATGTATGTGTTCATAGATTTAAAAAAACTCCAGTGTGCTGCTGTTTTGAACTGATAATCTATTTTATATAAAAATATTAGGCCCTGGGGAATAACTTGTATCACACAAACATTATGAAAACTGTCCAACAGTATGAATGCTCCATTTATTTTATGTACCTATTGGCAAGTGAAGCCTTTCACATTTGCATGAAAACTTACCAATATTTTACAGCTTACTGACAAAATAAACGTGACATCCACAGCTGAGTTACACATTTAAAACTGGAAGCAAGCAGACCTTGAACCAAAAGCCACGTTAGGTAAACTGAAGAAATCAGTTACGTTAATCCAGCTGACGCCTAATACCCAGACCTGCTGACGCACTTAGAATTCCCAGAATACACAGTGCAAAACACAGAGGAACTCTTTTTTCCTTCATCCTAGTAGCAAAGAATGTGGGAAAGGGGAATCCATGAATGTCTGCATTCCAGCGTTAAAGTACATAGCCATTATTTTGTACAGCATTAATAACTATTTTTCTTCTGTAGATTCACAGAAATTCATCAGTTCTTTACCTCTTGCTTGCATATTCATGACTAATATATGTATACTAGATTCGTGCTAAAACACACCCTTCATGTGCAAGAAATGCCACTGGCAAATACTTGTTGAGGTGACATGTCAATACGGATCAGGATTTCAATTCCCGCTCTCCTGACTTCCCAGCCACTTTTCTTATACCAGAGGAAATAAGAGTTCCTTATATGAAGAAAAAAATGAAACCTCCAAATTTTGGAGATTTGAGATCTTCAAATGTAACAGGGATTTTCAACAAGCAAATGCACTGCATCTTAGGCCTAAATAAAACTGTTAGGATTTATGCCCTGCAAAACTCTTAAGTTCATGACCACCCTGTTAACTTCAGACCTATATACATTTATATAGCTCCCTTCCTTAGCCCAAGCTGTATTAAATAATTTTTGGCAATGCAATATCAAGTGGTAATCTGCTTTGCACACAAATCCTTTTTTTCCCCCTCTTACATGTATGTCTTTGTCTTCGTTTTGCCTCAGTAATGCCTCACTTGCACACAAATACACGAGAAGCTCCTGGGTGGTGCTAAACCATATTGCTGCACTGCCACCGTGCCAAATTACACCACTTGTAAATTATACCAACTGCTGCAAACCCAAATCCACCCGACCCCATCACTGTCATCATTTTAATGAAAGGGAGCACGTTACTGTAAGTATTAAGAGGATCTGGGTAGATTACAGCAGCAATTTTCAATCTTTTCTGATTTGTGGGTCTCAAAAGGCTCTCCAAGGCAGATGCATCCCCCATTGTACACTAAAGCCTACTGACTCTGGCTGGTTTTATCAGTCACTTCGCATAGCCTCCAGGTAGCACACAGACCTCCTCCAAGCTGCAGGTAAGAGCCTGAAAACTCTTCACGACGTTTACAGAGGGAGCAACGATGCTGGCAGACATCTCCATAAAGAACAAGGTAAGAAAATTCAGAATAAATTGTATTTTTATTACATAGCATGGCAACAGCTAGATTCTGTTAATGGAGCAATATATTCAGATCAGAAAGACTAAACATTATTTTATTTATATTCTTCAGAATTTATAAAATCAAGCTCATCCACCAGCTGCTGTTGCTTTGTTATGTGAGATACCTGGAGAACAGCTGCGCCTTTGCTGATGTACTTACCCAGCAAATACCTCTCCATCCCTTTTTTTAAGGTAAGCTAACGTCTCGTGGCAGCTTCTCCATATCTGACACTAGCAGCTGAGGGATTTGAGCTCACTCCAGCCTGCCTAATCCTCCAACTGGTGCAAGAGCCGCAGACTGGCAGCAGTGGCGGCATTGCCTGCATCCTCCAGACCTGCCTGGGGATGCTCACTCTGCCTCGGATTCACAGATGGGGAGAATGGGAGAGAAATACACTAGCAAAAAGGCGAGTACACTGGATTAACTTTGCCATGTGGAAGTGGAATGGCTAAAAATAATCCGTGGTGTGGTCCTGTGGCCGGATGGTGCCCACCTGCCTGTGCTACCAGGTGTCTTATGCCACCTCCAGCTCCAGAGGTGGGGGGAGCATTAGCTGCCCGGGCCACAGCAACCCCCTGCCCAGCGAGCCAGCAGGCTCCCAGAAAACATGGTCCTTCTCCTCAGGCCTTGCCAGTCACCACAAGCCTCACTGTACTAAAGTAAGCAAGAGCATGCTTGGTTTCATCAGAGCAAGTCTGGGACGCAATGTCGTCTCCATTTCAGATGAATTTTGGAACCCACAACTGCCATGGGCTCCTTAATTAGCCAAAATAATTAAATTATCCTTACAACAACGAGAATGCACCTAACCATAAAGACATGAGGGCCTTAGCGTGGCGTTATTTGTAATGCCATATCCAGATTCCGGTGGATACAGCAACTTTGCCTTCAGACTTTGCTGCCATTGAAAACTGCAGCAAAGAGCCCCTCTACAACCTCATGATTGAAATACAGATATAGACCCCAGGAGCAATATTTAATGCATGACAACCAATTGTTACTGTAACATAAAGCAACACATCAAGCTCAATCCCTGCTCTCCCTGCAGTCAATGGAAGTTTTTCATCATTCATTTAAATGGAAACAGGATTAAGCCTGTTATCTGGCCTCCAGTGAAATAACAGAAAGGAACATAAAACAAATACAGCAGAAGGGGAATCCTTTCCTGCAAAGCACTTCATCAATCTTTCAAAACCTAAAAAGCCCCCAGGGACCCATTGCTAGCTTGCTGTCTCACCCTAAATGGAGGTGTAACTATGCCTGAAGACTCTTTACTGGTCCTACCCACAAAACGCACAACTCTCCCACCGCTGCTTTAAGGGGCTTCCCTGAAAACAGTCCAGAATCCGTTCCTCTTATAAAGGTCAGTGAGAACATCTCTATTACCCTCTGTGGAGTCCATTACTTTAAACGTAAATCAAGCAACATCGGTTTCATGAAGCTCCAGCAAAATTTTCTGTTATTTTTGGGACCATACACCATTGATACTTATGTCAACTACACGTAACAGGTAATAAATATGGGTTTTAGTCACACTACTGTGCAGTCACATTCCTTCTCTATGAGAAGAGTCTGGCAGATATCAGTATTTATACACAAAGTCATGAGTGTAGCTTCTAGAACTTGCCTTATCTTCCTAAGAATACACAAAAGTTACTGAAAAATGGGTATGTATTGGAGAAGATTCATCACGTTTGACATACCTTTCCAAATATTACTAATTCCCCTATTGATTTTTTATGTTATATTAACAGGCAAATCGTCAGACTCATCCACTTTGGTTTCCACCATAGGCAATTACTTGCAAAAAAGATAAAAATTGCATCATGGAGGGGGTCTTAATTACAACATTGTTCACGTTTGTGCAGTATGCCCTAGGGCAGATTTGAGACATATTATTTGTATGTGGAGGGACCCCTTTACACCCAAATCCTAATATCCACCCCTATCTATTCTGAAAACATTTTCTCCTCAGTGCTTTACATCTGTGGGATGGCAAACCTCTGCACCAGGACTACTTGTTTGCCTGACGTTAAAGCAAATCTGCTTAACTTCATATCTGATAGAAGCAGACTGCACTGGGAAATCCTTCGTTCACAGCTGGTACCTAAAATCCAGCATTCAGCATTGAGATTTATAGAATATTGTTTCAATATTACAAAACTATAAATTAAAAAAAATACATATATCTTTGCAGGCAATACTGTTTGCTTCATTTTGTGTAACCCATTTTGACCCACTGTCTTCCACCTCTTTGTTTAAGATTCATCTTCACAAATTAGCAGATTAGCTAATTTGGAGTTAACCCTTCTTGAAAGGGTCAACTTTGACCCTTCTTGCCCAGCCCCGGTAAGAGTGGGCAGCCAAGCACAGCGCCTGGGCTGCGTGGCATGCTTGGGCTGGCCTCAGAGATTTGCTGTATCCTCCTTGCTTTGCTAGCTATGGTGTCAGCAGCACTTCCAGCCCCAAATGAGTCACGTCAAGCTTAAAGGTACCAGTTAAGGTACAGAGACTACTGCATTCGGGGAGAGCAGCTGGGGGTAGCAATGAAGCTGCACTTCGAGACAGTGCTGCAATGAAGGCGGCTTCATCCAGAAATGTCTCTCCTCGTCCGTCTGTGCAGAACTTGAAAAATGCAGTCCTTTCTTCCTGGCTTTTAGTGAATTTATGATTACCAAGGTCTCACAGCCAAAAAAGAGCCACAAAGGAGTATGGAAAAGATAACACAGGGAGTCTTAGGGAAAATCTCTGTATTTTTTGTGAATTATCACATGAGACTAAATGGGGCTGCTTGACGTTACCTGGCTGACTGCAAGTAATTAAATAGGAGGAGGAAACATAGGGGGAAATGAAATGACAGAAATGACTGTGGAGGTTGGGAGTGGGGGAGCCACAGATCGGGGAAAAGTCCTCCTGCTTCCCTCTGCCCAGCGCAGTGCATTATCCAAACATACAAGCAAAAAGCTCAGAACGGAACCACAAAAGACCTGGCATAGAGAATAAACAGAAAAAAGGGAGTAAATTATAACGTTTGGAGGCAAGTCTTTGGTAGAGAGGCCTGAAGGGTCTCCAAGGCTTTTCTCTCCTGTCCCAGACTGAGAAAAAGATGAGACGCCAAGCTGCACTGCTCCTTCATTGACCTGTTTTCTCTGCTTACAAGGTGTCTTCTTATGAATAAAACTTTTGCAGAGCATGGTACTGAGTCGCTGAGCCCACCTCTGAACAGTGACCCCGGGCAGAGCCTGCCGTGGCACAGGGTTATCCCAGCCCTACCCTGGCCCCCGTCCAGCACCAGCCCACCCAGAGGGCAATGGGAGAGGTTTAAAATACTTTCTCCTACAGCCACAGCAATGCCGTACAGCTTTTGGAGGGTCACCGAATCATGCTCGCAAAAGGTGTAACAAATGACAGCAACTAACCAACTTCAGGGTTAAACACCTAATTCTGTGGGCTGTACTCCAGCATACCAGCCGGGCCAGGAGACTTCCAGTATCCCGTATATTTACAGACACAACTGTTTCCTCGGGGCAGAAATTTACTTAGCATAAACTGTGAAAGCTCCCCTGATAGAAATCAAGCGATCATGCTTTGAACCTATTACAGATCTATCTTGTTTCAAGCTGCTTATGATTCTCTCACCTTCAAACGAGGTGTCTTCTGCTATTCCTAGGAAATGCAAACAGCTACTTTCTCAAACATTTACCTTATTTTTAATCTCTATTTCCCATCCATTTCCCACACACACACTATAAATGATTAATAATTAAAAATTATTTTGGACTGACCTAACCATCCTTATTGGTGTCAGAAATTGCTAATACTACTTTGCCCAAGGCTTTTCCTACCTGGGAACAAACCCTCACCACACAGAATGTGCGAGATAATTCACAAGCCATTTAACACATCTCGCTCTACTTGTCCACTGAGTCTGTCTACAGAAAGTCACAGTTGTGTGGTGAAACCTGACGTGCAAGAAATAGATGCTGATGCTGTTTAAGAAGCTGACAGAATTCTCTCAATGTCAGCTTAAACAGCTAACGTAAATACAAAATCCTGTATATGGAGATGTGTGGTCTGTGTGGCACGTATCTGTGTTAACCTCAAAATTAGTAAGCTACAAGTCATGTTCCTGCAGCATTTAAAGTGTACTGCAGACTCCAACGGACTAATTTGCTAAACATTTTAATTGGTTCCACTACAACAAATATAATAATGACTGGGATGCACGGAAAGTGTTTCAGTAGTAATCTTTATAGACAGGTGGACATTTCTCTCAGACAACTGGATTTACAGAACAAAAAACCTGGGACACCCTCTGAACACAAGTCAGTCAGGTCATCTGGGCTCATATAGACGATATCTGAGATCTGAGTTGATTACAGATAAAACTTGCTGTAGTGCAGTGGCTCTCCAGCCTTCCCACCAGAGATTCACCAGCAGCTTTGCTCATGACCCCAATTCTCGTTGGGAGCCTCATTTCTCCAGCACAATATCAGTCCTGCTTGTGACTCCTCCTGGGACCTCCTTTTTCAAAGCCTACTTCCCCCTGCAACCAAACTCACAGGACAGTCAGTGTCACCATCGTTCACCCTACCTCTGTCCCAGAGCACTGAAGAACTTATTTCCTCAGCAAGGCAGCAAAACCTCACACTGAAAAAACAGCGTTTAGCCACTTGATCACATTAAAGGACAGTGGAAACCCACAGGGACTTTACATCCAGATAGGAGCTTTTAATCCTCAGTGACATGCAGACGCCTGAATGTTTTCTAGCAGACATTTAGAAAAATAGCAGTCACAGTTTCATATATAACATGGAGGTGCCACAGCAACTATCTCCATTCGCTTTTCTGAGTCCCATTTCCGGGGACCCCTTGAAAAACCAACCCATGGACCCAGTGGTCAGAAGTCCTCAATTTGCACTCACTCCTGGTTGCCTGCCTGTGCAGAGAGACCTCCGCAACACCGTTGCCCTTGCCCCAGTCAGCCTGAAGTGAAACCCGGTTCCCAGGGGAGCTGCTATTTTTTGGTCTCCTGCTCAGCTTGTGTGTACACGTGGAAGATCTGCCTTTGGTGCTGGGCTTTGGCTGCATCGCCAGTGGGAGATGAGCCTTTTGCACTGAGTATCTGCTGCAGGTGCCTGGCCATCACCTTTCTCCACTGTTAAACTCCAGCATCTAAACAGTTTAATATTAAATAATTACAAGAAAATAGTACAAATACAAAGCCTTCTTCATAAGCAGCTCTCAAAAAGACTGACGCTGTTAAACAGTCATGACACACCTGCAAGATAAATACGTATTTCACAGAGCAGGAAATGGAAATACTAGTACCTACAGCGTTAACAAGAGTAAGATGAACACCAGTTCACCTGCACAAGGAAGAGTATTTAAGAGTTACTTTTCTTTCTGCTAGCAATGAGACATTAATTTTGAATTTTCCCTTATTACATCGGCATACCCAGTGGGAATTGCCATGTCCAGTACCTGTTGCAGACATCCATTGCAGACACTTCAGCTGGAAACCAAAAAAGAGACAGTTTATGAGGCACCCAGATCTCACACTAAGCCAGGACTTTGGGAGATGAGCTGCTAAATTCGGGAACATGCATGCAATCCTGGCATGACCAGAGAAACTTGCATAACCTTCTGTCACCCCTCAGTGCTCTTGAGCATGGGAGAAGTGAGTAGAAACACAAAAAATAAATAAAGTATGCAAAATGATAATGAAGCGGAAGAGGTGTTCCACCTGGGCCTGACTGCCAGTCCAAAGCAGCTCAGTCCTCGGCACCACCAGTGAAAGACCGTGGAGAGCCCTGACCTCTCGGTGTCCGCCGCGGCACTTAAATAGCACATCTGCCAATCAGTGGAGATTTAGGGCCAGCGGAGTGGCCGCAGATTGATGCCCTTGTAAGTTGGCACATCTGCTTAGTTTATGTTGCTGAGATTTTGAAACTACGTGGTGGAGTTAATTTTAACCCATCACTTTTCTGGTAGGTTTTGTAAACTGAAGCGTAAAAATCTAAATGATTCTAAGGGGAACTCCAGTCATCAGTATCTCAACTCAACATCTTAAAAAAATGCTTTAAGAGAACTGCTTTTTTGCAACAGGCACTTCATAGTGGAAGTGTAGTGATTCAGAGAAGTGCCATCACTGCCAGGCAGCCAGACTCCCAGAGCCATGCCGTGCTCCAGGAAACCTTCCCTTCAGCTTCCACCTGCTCCGACATGGTTGGGTCACTGCTGTCTCCTAATGGAGAAACTCCATTGCTCCGTTCATGCTCTAATTCATGCAAAATTTATTTCTGCAGTGAAGTGTGGTTCACTTTCAGATTTTGCATACCACCTTGACGATATACTTTGGGAATTCCTAAAAATAAATATCAAGTAAATGTTTAGAAGTTCCTAAAAATAAATCAAGTAAATGGCCTGGGAAAACACCATGAACCCAATTAGTCAGAAACAGGAAAAAAGCAACTTGACTAGATCAGGTTGCTACGAATATAAACTATTTCCCTTCACGCTTAAATTACAGAAATAAAAACAAGAAGTTACTAAGAGTATAAAATACGCATTATGCAAAACCCAGAACTGAACTGTCAAGTGAAAATACATGACTGAGGGCTCTCACTCATGGGCCAGCCATATCCATATATCAGGAGAACAATACTTTAAACAAAGGCTTTGAAAGATCATAATCATAACTAATAATCAGGAGAGGCAGACTCTTAAGTGAATACAGGAAATCAACATAAAGGTCTTTCATTAAAGCTGGCGTTGCTTTGCCTTGGTTTCCCTTCAATCCCAGAAGAAATGCAAATAAACCTGTGACAATTCCCCTGGAGCCAACGGAGGCAGACCAGGAATGAAGGAGGCTCGCTCCGTCAATTCAGCCTCTCCCTCACTGCCAGGGGATGCATGTTCATGTAGCATTGCCATAAAAGCTCAACTACCATTTTATACAATTACAAATGATCCTATGAGGCTATAACCAAAACGCAGACCTTCTGTATTTATGACCATACATACTCTCCTTCCCACCCAGTCACATTAACCCTCGTCAACAAATTCCCTGCCATCCTGCACAGTCCCCAGATACTTACGTGCCTGCCATCGAGGAAGACCTGGTCAGGTAATCCCGCAGGAGTATATGCTCAAGTCCGGCACGTGTGCTTAAACCCAAATAGGCTATATCACCTTATTACTGAGCAGAAGACAAATTTGGCAGGGAGACAAGCCAGGAATCTCTATGAAGGCTTATAACCAAAACAGGAAAGGGAAGCGCTATCGAGAGAGCAGAAGGGCAGGAAGTAACACTTACTTGTACGGCAGGGGCGGGGAAGGGACTTTAAAGAAGAAATGTATTCTTTCTTTCAGCTGATTTACTGAACAAAAGCCCAAACAATATAGATTAAGATTAGATGTGCCGCTTTTGCCTCATTGGTGGCATGGATATTAAAAACATTTTGCTTATTTTCTCAAGGTACAGGTTCACTGTCCAAGAAAAAGAAAAAGCAAACAAACCTCAGACCCAGAAAAAATTGCTATTATTAATTTATGGCATGGGTGTTTGCACGGTGTAGAACCAAACCCAGGGGCCCCCTCGGTACCAAGGGCCCCCGTCCTGCCTTGCCACCAGCCTGGCGTTGCCTGCTGGCTGGCTGGGGGCCAGCTCCAGTCCAAAACTTGAATTGGTACGGCACAGTGCCCAGCCTACTGCACACTGACTCTCAGCTACCATGGCAATACAGTTTTTGGACGGGAGCCACCTTACACCTGGCTACCTCAGGGTCCAGCCAGAGCAAAAGCTTTTTTTTGGTTGCTTTCCAACCCCGTTGTCCTACTTCGGGCATCACCATAAATACATAAACTAAGAAACACATCTTCACGGAAGGAGGTATCGATCAAGTAGCTTATCGAAGGACATGGGAGAAACCTCCAACATTTAAGAAACAAGACAAAATTTGCTCCATGGGGTATGTAAGCAGTGCGTGCCCTCCCTCCATTACCAGCAGCCATTTGGCTCAGCAGCGGGCTGGCCCTCAGCCAGCTCGCACCTGGAGACAGCAAAGATGAGACTTCGTCACCTCTCTCCTGCACTCCTGCCTGCCCCGCGCTAAGCCTCCCACAAACAGCATGTGGGATTTGGCTTGGAGTAACCACTGCGGAGATCACAGCCGTAAGCTGGAGGATACCTTATCTCCTGGCTCCTGCTGTAGAAAACGTGCCATCCGCTATTGCCCTTCAGACAGTTAGTTCTATGTACTGTCTATTTTTAATTAGCGTACCTTGCAAAACTAAGCCTCCTTGACCGTGCTGTGCCTGCAGGAGACCCCTGAAAGACTACAAGCCTTCATTTCCATCCTGCCATGAGCTGCCTACATATGTGTTTGCAGGCATCCATGTTCCTGTTAACAGGGAAGCTGGTTTTTCCCTGCAGTAACACTCCATCTCCCTTGTTAGCTCTGCAGGCTCTCATTTGCCTGCTCTGTCACTCCGTTAACCGGGCATTGCCATTCGGCTATGGCAGCAACATGGCTATTAGCACAAATTGAAACTTCGCAAATTTAGGAATAATAATTGCAAATATTGCAGCAAAAAGAGTGCAGGTCTTGGAGAGCAGAACAGCAAACTAATACTTTAGTGCTACCTCACTTGGGGTAAAACTGCAGTGGTTTTGATGGGCTACCTCTCAAGGGTGGCAGGCCCTTGAGACAGATCATCCTGCTTTTTTCCCCATTCCTTTGTTTGGCAAACTTGTACACATGGATGTAAACACCCTGCAAACGCTGTCTAGTCTTCCCAGCTTCACCTCAGGGCAAGGGTGCGTTATGGCATGAGGAGCTTAACAGCAAAAGGAGAACTATTGCCAGGAAAACACGACAGGGAGAACTGGATGGAGCCTGCTATGGTCTGGTTGCGAGTAGAGAAAGCTGGGGGTTTCTTCCCCTTTTCACAAGAAATTAACTTTGGGGTTTTTTTTTTTTTGTCAGTGTGCTCACAAGTTCTCTTAGCGTGTCTAAATACGTCACCTGTTATCTGTGATTACACAAACACGGTCAGTGCAAATACAAAATGCAAACAACTGCAGAATAAACCCACTGGATGTTCGAAGATCCCAGCTGCCTCTCCCTACCTCTGGCCATCACAAGCTCTCCCTGCCTGACAGCTTTATGTCCTTTACCTTAATAGCGCTTTTTAACACACATTGCTGAAGAAAATACTTCTCCCATGGCATTACTTGAGCCACGCCACGATGTGATCCCAGGAAGGTAGTGCAGGATCAGTGTGTGGAAGGGGGTGGGAAGATTCGCACCCACTTGTGTGTCACTGCAGCATTTTGCTGAGCCGCTTTGTGCCCACCCAGGCATTACACAAACCAGGAACGGATGCGTTACCTAATCTGAACTCAGTTCCGTAAAGTGCAATGCAAATGAACTACCTCCCTGCTGTAAACCATTGCACAAAATCTTATCTTTCTCACCTACTTTGATCCCTTTTGCCCATCTGCCCAAACTTGACCTGGAGCAGCGGTGGCACCCAGGTAGCCTCCCAAAGCACCCCACAAATGGTGGAGCTGCTCAGTTCTTGAAGACCTGCTGGAAACACAGCAGGGACCCATGATTTTATCAGAGGCAGCATGTAGCATCCCATGCACATGTGCTTTCTCTGGGAGTCAACACCGGAGGCTCTGAAGTCTCCACTAATGAGAGCAGAACCCGCAGAGCCCTGAGGAGACCAGTCCCCAGGAGATCACACAATCCCTCACGTCCTTGCAGTGGTTTCAGAGTGCAACATACATAGATCCTCATTTAATATAGCAAGAAGAGAGGAGTGTAAGAAATAGGCTGAATTTGGCAAGGCACACCAGCTACATAACACTTCAGTGCAGTTTCTGTCGGGGAGCAAGGACTACAAACGCCACCCCACCAGAGCAGAGTGCTTTTCACGTTCACTGGTCTTCCTGTTATAAAAGATTGCTTTCATGGCCCAACTGAAAGACCTGCAGAAACTATTGGTGAAATGGCACCTAGTAAAAACATGGGTGTCAAAATCTGGTTGATCTCATGGTTGCTAGTGCATCATCTGTTCAGCTGCAGCTTCTGAGTCCTCTGCAGTAAATCTCTGTATGACTGAAGGGTTTCGGTTTTCAACTGATGGGGGAAGTTACAACAAGGAATAAAGTTCTCACTGACATTTAAGCAAAGCTTTTTCTGTTGTGGTTTTTTAATGTCTTTTTTTCTGTTTAACGAAACATTTTATTATCACTTTTCTGGGATTTCAGTTTGGCTGCGTTTTCCTGATACTACACCTTTCTGCTTTGAGATCTGGGTGGATTTTCGGCACTACCTTGTTTCATTAAAAAAATCCTGCTTTTCATTAATTTAAAACTTGACTTTATTTGGAGTCAAGTGGCAGCTCCTCTGTATAGCTCATACACTGCTTAGATTATTACTGTAGAGTTTGTGCATGTAAACAGTACTTTACTGCATGTATTAGAAAAGAAGGACATAACCTGAAAAATGCAACGCCAAATAACTACGGACTCAAATCACTAATTGCCCAGATCAGCCACACTGGCTCCACTGTTCCAGGCAGAGGAATGCAGGAGGACAGACTAAGGAAAGCTCTGAGCCGCCTTTTTATTTCTGTTTTCATGTGTCTGATCAGTCACTGATTTTGGGGGAAGGAGACAGCACTTGGTTGTCAGAATAGTTTTCCTGCTAAACAAAGCAGATGTGATTCCTCTTACACACTAATATCAGCTACAATAATATCAGCTAGAATAATCTGGTTTTAAAGATTCGGTTCTCCTGGACACAAACACCTTCGAGCACACCTGAAAACTCCCAGCCTCCCCAAAACTCCTGCTAGCACTGTGCATGCCCAAAGCACAGCAAAGAGCAGGTCACTGCTGACACATCCAATGTCATGCCGGGAAGCAGTGACAGTGAGTGGGACAAAGCCCAGCGCTGCCTCTCAGTGCTCCTGTCATAAGCCAAATTAATTTCATTAAGCACTACAGCATGCATTCCAGCAGAAGTGCCTCTAATCGCCCCTTTGCATTGCTAAAATGCTTCTGTGGCCCTGGACTAGAAAGGGAGCACTTAGAAGGAAACAGCACTCTGGGACAAATGGCAAATAAGACCCGGTAGCTGATTTCTATCCGGTCCTCACAAAGGACTGTATGCTGGATAAACAGATTATTTCAGTCATGTGTTGAGATCTGTGTGAGAAGATCAGGATTCCTGAACACAGAAGCGAGGCTTTAGTTGCAATTATGTGAATATTCCCATAGGTTTCTGAGCAGCACGTCTGCCGGCCACGTACTAGGCTTTCATGTTCCAAAGACAACCAAGTAATGTATTCGCCTTCTTTTGGGGAGTTTCATTACCAGATGAAACATTATTTGTATGAGACAATAATGTTATATATTTTTCAATCCTTAGAGCTACAGACTGAACCCAGAAAGGTGAGCGTCTCAGCCTCGAAATGACCCAACTCCAAATACAAAACCCAGATAATTTTTAAGAATGAAATGAAGATGCACTGTAGAATGTGTTGTGTATACTCTAAAAAGACTATTACAATCATAATACAAAAATAAAACTGTAACCATCTAAGAGCTATTTGAAGGCAGACATGATTAAAACATTTTTTCTTAGCAAGCATATATTCCACACGTTCTAAATAGCTTTTTTATGCATGTATAGCTGTTGTTTTTAATTCAGTGTTACTCCAAAAAGGCATCTTATTATACTGCACAAAACTCAAAATTTGCATATGGCAATGTCTTTCGTTTAATGACCTTATGATTAAGAAATCTGAAAGTTCACACTGAAACAGTACACTCAAATTTCATAAACTACAAGAAAATTGTATCAATATATGCACAAATGCTACATAACAGCATATAAAGTATGCAGTTATATATTTAGATTCGCAAAACTAATTTCACAGCTGTTAATAGTCTTCCAATGTAAGACATTTCCTCATATGCTGAGATTTGCAACTGCTAAACTTGCTGAGACAAAAAAAATTCCTTGTCCTCAGAATGTTTAACCCTTCACGTTAATATATGCTGTTGCTCTCTCAAATCATTTTTTCATACTCTTCACTCATTTGAAAGGAGCAGGAGAGATACTGGATAGGAGAGCAGAATATACTTATTTAGTATTACAAGTGTTAAAAATGTGCAATGAGGTAAGGTGATAACTGCCACTTTGACAGCAAAACAACTGTTCCTGCACTGAGCATATTTTACAAACGACAGTCTTCTTGAGACTATTAATTTAGGATGCAATCCC
This sequence comes from Fregata magnificens, assembly GCA_013389945.1. Taxonomy (NCBI): domain Eukaryota; kingdom Metazoa; phylum Chordata; class Aves; order Suliformes; family Fregatidae; genus Fregata; species Fregata magnificens. The sequence goes on from WAAD01005024.1 coordinate 31,880, forward strand.
ATCAATGCTGAGGTCCAAAGGAAGTCTTGCCAGGGACTTAAAAGAGACAAGACTTAACCCTTGGTATAGATCCATTCAAGTAGTGATAAATAAACACATGGCAGGAAAAAAAAGCGCAAATCTTTTAAAGGACCCAAGTTCTGCAAAGTTTGGGGAGCCGTATTTTTTCCTGCTGGGAAGCCACTGACTCTCAGTTCATGCAGTGCCTTTTCCTAAGATGATTTCATCTCCGCCCCCTCACTCTGCAGAGGGAACAGTCAGGACTCACCTGCTTTCAAGGAGACTGTCTATTTTGGCCGATGCAAACAGCTTCGGTATTGCATTAAGGAAATAACTGTATTGCAAAGAATTAACTCTGTGGCTGCCTTCAATTTTCCTCTCTATAAACTGTGATGAGCAATGGGCAGTAAGCCCAGACCCCACGTTAAGCAGCATGGAACAAGTTATAGACCATATGGAGAGAAATAAACTGCCACTTCATACGCAGGATATCTATAATGCTTTTTTGCTTGAGTCAGCTAATTGCACATCCGCAAATCAGCACATTTATAACAAATGGAGCGTTATGATATCATGGGAAATTCATCTAATATGATCAAAGTTTGCCAGAAAAAGTTCCCCTGAAAGTATGAAAGTACTTAAGAGTCCTGAGTGCCTGGGACATTTTACAGTCCTTATTAAACAAACGTTTCCGTGTTGTTTCACGGCAGCCAGTGGTACAAAGGACTGTATCTTCTGGGCCTCCATGTCAGCAATCTCGCTGTAGCCAGCAGCACAGGCAACTCCCTGCTGCAAGCAGAAGGAACTTCCTTGCTTATACTTAGAACCAGCCACACCACCCACACCTACCCCAGCAGCAGCTAAAGACCAGTTACTGCTCCCATCAGTAGCCTCAGATGAGGCTTATCATCTCCTGTCTTTTCCAGAGGCTGAGAATTAAGAAGTATAGACTGTTACAAACCCTCTTCTGTACCGCAGATTTTAAGAGGTGTACTTAGCTTTTCTACCTAACTTTTTTTATGTTAAAACAAATCAATGACCTTGATCTAAAGAGCCATTAGCAATGGTCTGAGTGTCAATATAAACTTACTTGGGGTATCAGCTGAAAAACATTCTTATATTTATGTCACCAAGCATATGCTATCCCCCAACATTACTCCGCAGCAGATGTGTTTTCACTTTCAGCTTGCATTTTTCCTTAGACTTTAGTAAACAGATTATCACAAGCGGTTGCAGCAGCTGTAGGCAGTGGTCATTTGAACTGCATACATTATTTTTCGTAGCTCCTAAATTATGTGGAGGTCATATAAATTTCTGGGGTTTCGATCTGAAGCAAGAAATACCAACTTGAACATAGTCTCAAAGAGAGGTTACGAGCTTCTTGCTCAAAACTAGCACTTGCTCATTTCTAGTACTAACCTTTGTTGTTTAATGCTATCCACGGCTAAGTAATGTAATTCAAACATCATGTTTTACTGAGCAGATAAGATACTTGCATCATGAGACACCTCTATAGCATGTTGTGGGCACCATAAGCCAGTTGGAAGTGTTTTTATCATAAAACCTCTTAGAGGCACATGGATGGGTGAGGTACAGCCTAGCAGGTATGAAGATAAGGAGAGGTTTTGTGACGTAAGGGATGCTGGAGTGAAGACAAGGCATGTAAAAACTACTTAAGAGATTGCAGGGGAAGAAGCTGACAAAAAATGATCAGAAGTGACATTTAGCTGTATTTTTATTACTTGCAGTTCTCTAAAGGCACGTGCCTGCCTGATGTTCAGGTTGCAGGACTGAGAACATTTGATATTCATTGGGAAAGTGCTTTCCAAGACAGCAACACCATCCTTTAAAAGTCAGGGCCCAAAGCACAATAGCAAAGTGAAGGCTGTGCTGTGCAGGATGGCTGCAAAAGCTGGTGATCTCTACTGCTTAGGGAAGAAAAATGTGCTAGGACGGCGTTTGTTGAGGTTATAGAAGGACGAGAGACTACGTTCACACCAAGATGGAGAACACCTGGCCTTGTTTCTACACTTGTTTCTGATATTTGCGCTTCTCAGAATAGGACAGGTTGGAAATAATAGTTGGCTTATGGACATGGGGAAACTTCAGCTTGCAGAAGGACCCCTGGAGGTGGAATGGGTACGGTCAGCAGTTTGTCATGTCAACTCACCACATCTTTCGTTGCCACTTAACACACTGTAGAGTGGACAGACAGGGAAGGTCTCTCCTGTAACAACAGTGGAACATCCATATTCCTTCCACTTTTTTCATATCTTATAATAGATAAGGAGTAGTTCTTACGATAATCCCTTACAACATTTAACAGGATGCTGAGCTAGTTTTGCATGACTTGATACCTGCTCCATTCTTGCTGAAGTTGGTGGAAAAACTCCCATTAGCAATTTCAGCTGCAGCAGAAACTTATCTTTCATAACATCTGTGTCATCGGTCAGGCAGTAAAACAAGGTAAATGGTACTGGGCTACTGGAGCCTCATCTTAAATCCAGTGTCTGCACTGACGGGCAATGAATGTGGCCTCGATGTTTGCAGATATGCTTCAGCTAGGAAGAATAACAAATTACGCCTGGGCACAAACAACAGTCTGTACAACTGAGTATGTATTTAGACTAAGTACCTTCATTCTGACAAAAAGTGAACATTGCAGGTCTAATAATTTGTAGCTTTCCATCACAGAAAAGGTATAGCCCTGTTCAAAGTGGACATAAAAAAGCACCAAATGTAAATAAACTGTACTCAAAAAAATCTGTATATTAACTTGCAGTAGTCAGCAGGGGTTTTTTTCCCCTAAATTTCATAGGAAGAATAATTTTCAGATTATTTCAGTAAAAATAAACACACGGAGAGCTAGTGAATGGAGACGTGCAGCAAGCAAATCCATTGTCCAAAACTACTGACAGTACTTAAAAAACCCAAAAATTATCCTGGCAGCCCATTCCTTTCCCCGCCTTCCCTCCTTCCATTATTTCTTGGCAAAGATTTGTCCCCATTGCCTGGCAGATAGAACTATTTCATAAGTGCCAAAATTGAAACAGGATCCCTGAGCACATTTGTGCACCAGACTTGTTTGCGTTCAATGTTTGGGATTTTGCAAGATGACTATGTATTGTTCTAAATCAAAGCTGCACGTTGTTTGCAATGCACAAGACACCAAAGAGGAAAGGGAAGACTATTTCGAATAACAGCAGAAGTATCCTTGTTTTCCCGTGACTTGTACCCTTTTTCCCCTAGCAACCTTCCTTACCTCTTCTAAAATGATGATCTTGACTCTATGTCCCCTGTGACATTCCCATCATGCAGAGACACCATACAGCGCCACTTCTCAGGAGTTACGTGTCTACTAAATGGCCAGCTACACAACACATGTGGCTGGTCAACCAGACCACGTGCTCCCTTCACCTCCAGTTTCAATCACTCTCCTCTCCATCCACTTGCTGAGTCTCACAAATCAGTGACTTTTATTCCTCTGTCAAACTAGGCTGACACTTCTGAGTCTGCTGGTCAGCTACTGGGAAGGTGGTAGAAAGAAGGAAAAGGATGGACAGAAAGGTGAAGCGACTGCATAGGCCTGATTTCCTTAGGAAAGCAAACGAAAGAGAGGTTGGTAGCGAGGGCCATCAAAGAATCACTGCTTACCTCCACCAGTGCCCTCACCAGCTCCTCCATCTGCAGCCAACAACCGCCAAAGCCTCCACAATAGCATGCACAGTCCCTTTTAAAGTCAGCTTCAGGCTATTGCCAAATACAGGGTCATTTCACCACTGATGTTTACATGAATAGTACCCAGGACTAAACTTCTACTAAAAGCACTTCAGGCAGTATATTTAGGCATTTTGGCTATACGTAGCCTGTTGCTGATTTCATTTAATCTTATGAAAGCAATCCCCTGTAACAACAAAACCTGAAGGTGCAAAAAGGCTGGAAAGTGATCATAAAGGATGCATTGGGACCAGCATGAAGAATGATCATCATCAATCTCGCAGGCCATGTCACAGGTTTTGGAGTTGCCATGAAATTACTTGCGTCCACAACATGGAGAAGACGTTCCTATGGTTTGTGGCAATTTTCACAAGTAAGAGTTGACAAAGATTCTTCCACAGTTCTTACAGATGAGCTAAAAAGTCACCAGAACGATGACCTCCAAACTTTTTTGAGCGTGCACCCCTATCAGTAAAAAACTTGACGTGCCCCAATACACATTTATTTATAAATTATATACACGTACTACTGAAGTTCTAAAATCTTCTTCCCGTACCCCAGTGGATTGTCTAATGCACACCTCACCTCGGAGACCATTGCACGAGAACATGACAAATAATACAGACCCTTGTCTGAGCCCCAAAAGGAAGCAGGTCTAGTAAAATGTCAAGATTTTGTGAAGCAGCAGCCTTTATTTCTACAGAGCCACAGTGTCCAGCAGAGTGAAACGTATCATGACTGGAAAATTGCTGAGGGGAAAAAAAAAAAATCTAAGGCAAAGCAATTTTCAGTAAAATTTCCAAAACAGTATACCAGAAATCTGAAGTAGTTCTGCCAATCTGGAAAGCTATGACAATTTAAAAGAAGGGGGATTTAATGAGTTTTCCTCAAGTTAACGCTGATTAAGAAGAATAAAGAACCAAATCACCTTTGAATAACCATGAGAAATGGAAGACTCAGTTATTCTGTAGTACTGAGCTGTAAAAAAAGACCATATAAATTCCTTTGACTTCAAATCTATACTTGGTAAGTAGTAGCAAACACAGTCACAGCTCATAAGGGTGAAAGCTCTTTATAGTTCCTATATTCCCCATCTTGTCCTCTCCTTCATATTGGGAATTACAGACTTTTTCCAAAAGTATAACTTTCTAGTTCTCTGGCATTTTTTTTACTGCCTAAAACATGCAGGTTTTTTGTCAGCACTTCAGACAGACTTGTCAAAAGATAACCCTCCCACCCGAAGCTTAACATAAAAGTTTAGCCCTTGAGCCATTATACAGGCCAAGAGTGTTTAACAGCCTATATGTCAAGACGTGCTTTTCATAATTTATTATAACAGCACTGAAATATTTAGAACTGTTCTTTTGCATAACGATACAATGTTTTGAAAAAAAAAAATTAAAAAGAGAACGAAAACCCACTCCCAAGTCAACAAACTACAGAAAGGAGAGGTGGATGCAGAGAATGGGGAAAGTTTCAAAAGTACCTCATCATTCCTTTCCTGCTAATGCCTTTCCAAGCCTGACTGCTTTCTAAAGCTCCACCATCTCCCAAGATGACAAATTCAGGAAGGCTGAGATGAGGTGGTGGAGGGTCTCTAGGAAGGAGCAACATACCACCTGGAGTACATCTTCCACTTGGCCACTGTTAAGGCAGGCCAGCCTCTACAGTAACACTAATAGCCACAGCCAGGTGGGATCAAAAGGCAAATTCCTCTTTCAGGTGCAGCAACTGTTATTTCTCAACCCCAACAAGAATATGGAAATCATCATCCAAAGCTGTATAATGATTAAATTGTTAATTAAAAAAACTCCACAAGACTTTTGAAAGATTTAATAAATTGCCATAACCTCCAACCTCTTCCCCTACATCCATGCTGGCTTCTCTCCCTGAAGAGCTTACCAAAATCAAAATTGACGCAGAAACCTTCAGTCAGTTCACAGCAGGATCTCTCACAGTGAACTTTATAATTGGTGTGTTATCAGCTGAGCAACGTTACAGCGTTATTTGGTCTGCTGAAACCAACTCCCCAAAGTGCAAACAGAATACAAATCAGGCAAAGCTCTGAATTGTCTCTTGGGCTGCATGCTCAGTTTAGGCAGTTACAGCTTAATGGATAAAACAGTGACCACCAAGACCCCTATTCAAATCCTGCTTGCGTTCCCGTGACGAGCGCTGGAACTGGGTTAGGGAGCATTAGTTTCAAAGAACTATTTTCCTAAGTACTGTCTGCATTTTTTGCCATGAGCCTTTTCTCTTCAGTATTTCTGTCCTCCTTGCCTGTCTCATCTCTTTCTGCTTAGGCAGACCGGCTTCGAACACCCGGACAATGCTCCTTATTTACTTAATAATACAGCCACAGCTGGAAATCAGACCGTGGATTTGGGGAACGCTCCTCTGAAATACGTGATGTGTGAAAATAAAACGTCCCTGCCTCACTGAAGGTTATGGTAGCCTGCGCAGGGAATGGTTTCCAGCTTCCAGCTTGGCGTTATGCAGCTAGTGGACTCTTTATCATTTGTCTGGTTTTCCATCCCTCCCCCATATCTTTTCTGGATAAAGGCGTTTTTGCTCTTCAGAACTCCTCCCACCTGCCCCAGAACAAGAGAAAAGGGAAAATAGAATAAAACAACAACTATTAATTGGTGTGCCATATGCTTCATTGCTCTTAGCCTCTCACTTCCACTGCCACTTAGAGTTAGGTTCACACCATTTTAAAAATGAGAATAAGGATAAAACTTGCTGATACACAAGGCTTTCCATGTCTTGGTTTCTATGCAGGCTCTCTCGGTCTGTGACATGCCTGAGGCAGGTACCACCAGCCCTTGCCATGCACGCTGCCATGCTCACTGCTGCCAAGCTCACTGCCCAGCTCTGACTTTGGAGTCTCAAGGCACCGAAGTATGTAACAGAAACCTCCCAGAAAACAGGCAGAATACTGCTCACTCAGCAGTTTGTACATCCACACCCAGCAAACTGCCTGTGGGACCTACCATTCCCTGCTACACCAGTACCATGCTTGCTTTGCTAGCTGGTGCTGGGTGAACTAAAAAACCCTTGGATGAGCATAAGGTTCAGAAAAGACAGGGGTTTGTTGCAAATTCCATTTCACTGGTGCCATTCTATTCTATTCTATTCTATTCTATTCTATTCTATTCTATTCTATTCTATTCTATTCTATTCTATTCTACCAGTATCCCTTCAAGACAAGTTTTGGGGATCGGTCTCTTCAAACCTAGCATCACCCCAGGGCGATCTCAGTCACATGCCAAAACGGAGACTCACGCTTTATATGCATCTGTGCTCATCTCAGATCACATATGCTACACAAGATGCAACTCAGTGGATGGAGCCCGTTTGCACAGAGCAGCAGGACTCACAGGCAGAGCTGAGTCGCAGAGCTCTTCACAGGCAGGCTGGAAACGGTGTAGTACCTGCTCTGCCACAGCAACACCTGCATCTCCAAAGAGGGGAGGCAGACCATGGTTTTATCAGAAGGAATTAACAGTGACCTCTTGATTCAATTAGTTGCATAAACTTACAAAAGGAAAAATTAGTATGATGGAAACCCTCGGAGGCCTCTGGGAAGTGAGTGTGCTCTGCTGGGATAGGAGCTCTCTGAAACCAAGGTATGAGGCTGGCTGAATGGTAGGAGAGAACGAGAGGGGGTTTGTAGATTTACATTTTCCTTCACTTTTTCATCTGTACATTTTATAAACATTTGCAGTTATATCATCCACTTCAGATGTTACAAATAAGTACCATCACTCATATCTTGACATAACCCAGCTTGAGATAAAGTTAAGTTTCCAGGTACCAGACTACCATTACGGCGTTCCTCAAGCAAAATTGTGCCTCTGTTTGAAACTGTGGTGCTCTAATGAGCATTCAGCTCATTACAATAAAGGGTAACACAGTGTGCAGTGAAGTGTGCCTTCAGAGACACTGCATGGAGCACTGTGAGAGCCAGCACCGCAGGGTGAGGGAGAGAAAGAAATGCCTCCTGCTGAGCAGGGTTACCAGCAAACAACCAGGGTAGAGCCGGTGGGGGTAACACGGTATCCTCAGTGTGAGCTGCAAAGACTCATGGTTCCAAAACAGCAGAGCTCCCCAGCTCATTCCTAAAGGTACTGGCCAACTTGGTAGCCACCCATGACCCTCTCTGTGTCTCCTTCATTCAGGGGCGCAGACAGCATCACTTGACCAAAAGCCAGAATAGCCCACAGGCCATACTTGTACCGAGCCAGTATGAGCCAAACTATTCATGCAAACTAAGAAACTGGTTATACTTACGCATGATCTCCATATAAGACTTGTTTTACACACAAACAACAGCCAAAAATTATTTCATCCTTTTCATTTGCAGTACTTTGGTGCACATATAGGGACATTCTTATTTTGAAAAAAAAAAAAGGAAATAGTATCCCTTAGTCCTTCAACTTACATTCAATAAGAAGTCGAAAACCTAACTGAAAGACATCAATTGACAGGTCTGCAGTAACAGTCTGCAGATAGGATTGCAGTAACGAAAACAAATTAAGACCAATTCAGTTATTTCAGTTCTATTTGGTTTTTAGTGGTAAGGCTGGGATTTCTAAAGATACCTCAGGTAGTTAGGTACCCCTCTGAAATCCAAGGGAGACTTGGCACATGGCATTCTCTGTCTGAGCTTCTTTGTAGAAGCAGTGTTTATGCTGGAAGTGTGTTGGATGGTTTAATTCCAGCCTACTGAAGAGCAGCCTCCAGGTCATAGATCTGCTGCAGTTAATTTGGCAGAAGCAGCAGTGTCTCTTCAGAGCAGGGCAACATAAATCTGCAAATACAGCTTCTGTCTGGGGGAATAAACAGCTTTAATTTGCTGTAGAATGACAGTCATTGAGCAAACGTTAAAAAAAAAAAAAACACCAAACCCCAAAAAAACCCCACAGTAGTAAAGCACAGATCCTCCAAAAACCAGCAGCCCGAGGCAAGCCGGAGGTGCTCACCAGCGCCGATTCTTTACAAGGCTTTGAGTACACTGTGTGGCCCAGGACAGGTTAGAGAAGGGATGATGGTTTACTATCCTTTGTGCTCTCCACGTGCTTCAGGTTTGCTCGAGGATACAGGCGAATGAGCATATAATCTGTAAGGAGTTACCTGCACCTACCCTGACCTGTGTGGGGGCCCATGTCATTGCAGGGAAGGGGAAACGGGCAGGGGAAAGGAAGCACAAGTTGTTGTGCCAAATCATAACGAGAACATGAAACGGAGAAACCAGACCCAAACCATCCATTGTCCATCTGTCCTAGGCACTGTTCTTCAACGTGCTTTTCTTCAAGGAGGAAAGATGGTTGTGACCTCCTGTCTACTGCTGGCACTCACCTTCCAGAGAAACAGCGAGCAGGATTAAAGTGTATACAGCAGCTCATCCCTGTGTTAGCTCACTTGACTCTAAGGAAAAACACTGCAGTTCTGAAACCTGAGAATTTCCACTGGAGACTCACCAACTACTTAGCCACCAAAAACCAAGATCACGGAAGTAAAAAATGTATTTTAAAATATGTTAAAAATTATTTAAAAATTAAAAAATGCTAAAGCCAATGTCTAGTTTAAAATAACTTTCAATCTATTTCCATAATGCTACAGGAAATTTCAGTTAGCAAGATGTGTAGTGCATTGAAAGAGAAGCAAAGACATTGTCAGAAAAACAAATGGGATAAACTGTAAATAGCAATCACATCTTTCAGATATTCAAGATGGGCACCACTGGTTTCTTGATCTTAAATGGAAGATTTATCATTATGGAAATGATGCTAAATTCTACTTAAAAACAAATCAGAAAAGGCAAAATCGAACTGGTGCCTCCAGCAGAGTACCCAAACGAGGGCAATCATGGCATTTTTGCTTTGCATCAGAAAACAGTTTTAAGGGACAGGACTATATTTCTCGACCTTCATAAGCTTTTACAGCTTACAGTACTATTATCATTTAAACTGTCTCTGGGAACATACATTTCTTGTGTTTGAACAAAACCAAATCAATGATGTACCCCCTTCATGCAGGTCAGACCTGCAGCGAGCTGGGATTGCTGGGGAAGGTTTGCTTTGCAGCTCAGGCAGAGGGCTGAACAGGTTGGGGGAGAATCTCTTCTATGTATTTCCCTTTCCGCAGTTAGCAAAAAAGCCCCACTCTGAAAAACAGCATTTGTAGGTTGTCACAGGATAAAACAAACCTTAAAAAAATAAATCAAGCTTAACAAAGGGGCTTCTTCTTAACATGGCTAATGGCTCAGGTTCCTCTACAGACAAAGATGCTGTTTGACCTACTGCTCTAATTAGAGTAGTACTGATGTTGACATTTGTGTTGTATAAAGCAGACATGTTAATAGCCAGAGGGAAAGCTGTCAGTGCCTCTAAAGATCACAGCATTCATGGTGATGCACGATGCAGCCTTTAAATATTCAAATAATCAATTCAATGCTTAACTTCTTTGATTGGTAACAAGAAACAACCCCCAAATCAGCAAAAAAAACCCCAAAACCAAAACAACCCCAACTTCAGTTAGTGTTAATGCTGAAAGATTAACAGGCAATAGATGAATCAGTTTATTCTGCCGAGTATAGTATTTCCTTCCAGATTGTATGTAATCCAGTTTTGCCATGGAGAAACACAAGTAATTTATACTCTCTGGGTTTTTCACTTACTGTTGAAATAATAACAACCACCAGAGACTGTGGTTCATACACTCGCATGTGTCAAGTTCACCTAAGCATGAAAACAGATACCTCATTTATAAATACATGAAGTGAGTTTTAATTTAACTCTGATCTATTGCATCATATTCCCTTGACATGAGCCGCACCGTTGCTACAGACGGGCACTTCACGTTTTACAGATCAAAATCCCTGTAGTAAATCCTCTCTTTGCAGCAGCCAAGTACCCTAGAACGATGGAGAGTCCTTAATGCTGCGGCTCAATTAGCTCCAACCCCCCCTCAGATTTTTTCCCCAACGTGTGATGTAGTCAAGCCCACTTTTTCCCAAGGCGAAGCTGAACATTATGTACAACAGACTTACAGGAGGTTTCATACTGCAGTCCAAGACCGAAGCTCTCCATTCCCACCTCCTGTATCCTGAGGAAAGAAGCCTCCTACAAGCGCGGAGATGGAGAGAGGCTCAGCCTCACTCATCACATCCCACAACATGCTGCTGGCTCGACACAACCTATCCTGGACACTTTTAGAGCCTGTTTTGTAATTAATTTCTGTAAGTGGATAATTGAATCATTAAGCTGAATTAGAGCAATATGACAATGCACAAACCAGAAATGTAACTCATTCATCTCACTGTTCAGTCCAGCCTTCAAAACCACTGCAATGCAATTGCTACTGTCAATGACTTCTGAAGGAAACAATTTAACCTGGTAGGCACCATGCTGTCCAAGCTTAAAAAAATTTGAAAAAAAGACCTTTACAATAGTATGTATTTTGTTTATATGTAGATTGCACCAGATGCCTCCCATTCCTTTACTAATGCTTTCAATTTTTTCCCCAGCTTTTTAAGACTGTTCCACTTTCCTTTGCATGGCACCCCATGCGGCCAGCATTGCTCTAAGGGAAGGCAAGTGAAGCTCATCTGTCCTCCCCATACAGCTCCAAACACAGCACACAGACGTATGTATATGGAAGGTAACAAAATGATCTTAAAACATATTATGGTGAAGGGATCTGTGAGCCTGCAAACATGTTTGGAGGGTAGATTACGAGGAGACACCCCCTCTGAACAGCGGCAAAGTTTTGGGTTGCTTCAGTACAGTAAAATCTGTACCTTGTTTGTTGATAATCACGAAAAATCAAGCCTGAAATGACATTCATGTATAAAGAAGATAAGGAAACAGGGCCACAGTACACTATACATCACAGCAGGGGAGGGAAAGTTAAGTTCATGTCATTCACTCTTCGCGGCACAAGTCCTGCTATTCCCTATTGATCTCCACAGTAATTGTAAGTAGCCGCAGAAAGCCACTTCCACCGCCAGGACAGTGCTTTCCAGAAGCAGTTTTGCTGTTTACAATACCTTGGGGAAAAAGATGGAGGAATGTGGAGGAAGGAAGGAGACTCTTCTCCCTCAAATTTGTTTTATACTGACAGAAATCCATTGATCTTGTAGGAGTTTTTTCTTTCTCATTTGCAAGGACGTATCCTGCCATTCCCTGAAATTCCCTGCTCCAAAAATTAGATGTTTAAGCATAAGCTTGGGCACCAGAGGCAGATCCAACAAACACCAGAGGAAAGGGCAGGCATACACATGGCAGCAGCAAGACACAAGGCCACAGCGGGTGGTCTGCAGTTAGTAAAGGCAAGAGAAGGGAACCACGGTGGGTGATGTAGCAGGTACCTCGGCATTAAAGGTGAGATGCTGCCCCGTCTAAGAAGTGACCCAAGAAGGATGAGTTCAGAAATGCAAAGCTCCTGCTGCTGTCCCTGGAGTCACTCATCTCCTGCTCGCAGAGAAAGGTCTCCCGAAGAACGAAGCCGAGACCCTGTCTTTGGAGAAGGGGCCAAAAGCAACAATCGTTTTGGCTCCAACAGGGAGAAGATTTTGGTGGAAGACTGCAGATGAGCATTGCAACAGAGAAACTAAGGGTGGTATAAACGCCTTCCCTGAGCATTTCCAGGGAGCAGCCTGTGAGAGGACAGAATCATCCCATGTAACACCATCATGCACAGTTCAGTTAGGGCATTTAGACCGCGTTATGGTGGCATTCAAAGTCCCAGACCCACCTCCCACACGTCACCGGTTGGATTTGTCATAGCATGGGAGATGCCTCTTCCTTTCCACCACATCCTCCTTTTTTCAGGAGGAAAGCAGCTTTGCCACAGCGGGCTCAGAGCTAGCAAAGGAACAAGCTATATTTATCCTAGAACATTTGCAACTCCTGATGGATCTAGAACATACCATGGTAAAAAGAAATAAACGCTATTTTCCACTATTGCTGTTAGCACTTGCACAAGTCAAGTGTTATAAAACAGCATCTGACGTGACGGTGCTTTACATAGTCCCTGCAGGGACAAACCACCACCTGGAAGAAAACAGGGAGGAATCAGGCCCTTTATTAAGAGGAGGCCCAAAAGACCCATATCTCAGTGAGAAAGTTTTGCAAATTCATGGTACAAATTTGTACTCTGCCTCCTCTTTATCTGTTCAGCATGTAACTGGCACACGCTTTCCAGGCATTACTATAAAGCAATTTATTTCTCCAGACAATAGGAGGGAGCAGTAGGTTCCTCCAGAGCCAGTACTGCTCCTGGTTTTAAGCTTGGCTAAATGCAACCGTTGCAGACTATGGCAGCTGGCAGGAACAGCCACAGAGCCTGCTGCGAATTACTGTTAACAAACACATTTGGTTTTATTAAGCCTTTCTTCTTCCTCCAAGTGTTACAGTCGTGGTTTCTGGGGTAACCACAGGCACTGTTTAGAAACAACCTGGGAATGAGGGCTTGAAAAGCCCTCACAAGGTTCGCCGCGAAGCTGCTGAGCGTAGGGGTTTGCTGGCTGCACCAGAGATGTACCTGCAGCCTACAGGGTCCAATGCTTCGTGGAGGGATCAGTCTCAACTCCACAGTCCTCAGCTGCTTCAGCCAGGGTGCCCCCTTCCCTGTGAGGTTCCCCAGCCTACCTCCCTACCCTGGCAACAGGGCTTCCTTGACAGAAATCAACGTTAAAATTCAGATTAGTGTATTAGGGCAGCAACTCCTACTGTGCGTGCTTTCAGACCGGATCAGTGATGAAGTAGGGACCACATATGAATGGAGACCCTGCATCTGCAGCTGAGTGGGAAGGGAGTGGGGGGAACGCAGGGGAAGAAACAACTTTCAGGGTTTCAGATCCAAATTTTTGTCCAGAGGAGCTGGACCAGACCACAACTTCCCCCTAACACTAGTCATGTACATGAAGCAGTGGTGTTTGCAGCTATCAGGATTTCCACTGGGAAATCTGTGAGCTCTCTTAACTTCCAGTGTTCATAAGGGGGCTGTGCCCACAGTGATGGAGAGGGCTTGTAAAGGATGCTACAAGAATCCACACCAGGAAGCCATCGGTTTGGCAGAATTACACGCCCACAACCCACTATCAGGGTTCGGTGTCTGCCTGAGCAGAGCCACTAGCAAACGGGGCTGAGGAGAAGGGACTGAGGCTGCTGGATGGGATGCAGGGTGAGAGCAACATGCAGACCACGTTTTCAAGAGGCCTCTGAAGTTGGACAGTAAGTTTTGCACGTGCTGAGCCTGCCAGGCCAAGAAGGGATGCTGCTTCACAGCTGCTGAGGCTGTGAGCCTACTGCCCTGCAATTGGTCTGCTTCTCCCATTATCCTGAAATTCCAGGCTTGGCTCACACCACGTTTAATTAAGGTTTGACGTTTTCTTTTTTTTTTTTTTCCAAAAACCCAATACTGAATAATAACACTTCTGATTAGCCAGCAAAAGAGATGACTGTGCTATTGGACTGAAAGCTATAAGGCATCCGCAAAGTCTCAAAAGGTACCAGTCTGTGTACCAATCTAGTGCAGTAGAGGAAAATAGGTAATCGCAGGCTCATACATTACGGAGCCAAAGCAAATTAGCTGCTGATGTTGTCTTTATAGCACTGATGCTGGGAGTGGAGGGATGGTTGCCAAATGGAAACCTGCTCAGCCTTGGGAACCAACTGACGTTCCTGTAACCAGGAATCGCACTGTAGATGCTCACAGCAGATGGAAATTGATGGCTATAATCTCCAGGAGGAGGATGCTAGCTGCACTAAGGCACCCCTGCTACCCACCCCGTGTGGCATGACCATCAATCTGATGTGTGTTATTAGCACAATTCAAGGTTGCAGACCATCACTGGAGAAAGAAATAAAAAATCCACAATGTGCAATTGCTGAGGGAAGCAGAGAAAGAGGATGGCAATTTTTGTCAGTTCACTGGATGAAGATACAACCCTTGAGCAGCTCTGAAGTTAACACATGGGTATTAGCGGGACACACGTACGTTTCTGTTCCTACAGCTACACAGTGTGGTTCTCTGCCTGCCTGGTGACAGCATCAGTGCAGCTCGTTTTTACAATGCTGGGTCACATAAAGGGAGAAGACTGATAGTGGAGATAACCTTTAGTGTAGCATCAAAGGTATATTTTGAGTTGCATTTCCACTGAAATACTGTTCAGTTCAGTGCAAAATCAGTTCTGTGAGATACTGACATTATGAAGAGTGACGGCTGGTGCTATGCAGGGAGCGCTGCATGCTACATCCAGCTGCACGAGCAAGCAGAGCACATCCACGTGCCTTGCGGTCGGCACTGCCGGTTCAGGGGATTCAGGGCCACCTTCATCTCTCTGACTTTCTGGAAAAGACAGAATCAGGGCAACTAACTTTTCACCATGTGCTGCATTTGCTGCCAGCAGATTTTCTAGCATGTGCACAGCCACAGCAGCAGCAGCCAGATCTTGCCCCCCCCCNCATCAAGATAAATTTATCTTGGGTGTAACCCCAGGAATGTCATTGTGATAAGAACAGAAATTATGTGGGCCATACTACAGATGAAACCATGTCACTGGGGAAAATAATTTCAGATGTATTTCTCTCATAATTAATAGCCACTAACTTTTTCAGAGGAAAGAAATGTTGAGAATATTTTACTAAATGCAAGTTTAAGAGAAACTAGAATATTGATTTTAGAGAATAATTTTCAAATGCTTGTAATGACAAAACATTCTTCTGATACATGGTTCACAAAGATAACCCCAGGCCAGAGTAGGTGGAGACTAACATATTGATTTCATTGAAGCAGACAGAGTATGCATCAGTTTGAAAGCTGGCCTTACCATTTTCCTTCTTTGAGTCAGCAGCAGAATGGCATAAATAGGAAAGCATTTTTAAAAATATCCACTGTGGCTGATACAGCTGAAAATATGTTCTGAAACAGCTCTGATTGATGACATACAGAGTGATAGAAAGTGGCACTTACGATACAGCATGATTTACACAGACATCACTGTTAGAACATGAGTTACTTCTTAAGATACATGCATTCTATAATGATTTAGTCCAATTTTTAAATTAGAAACAAACAGGGAAAAAAACCCACTCAGAAGCCCATAACAAGACACACAGTTATGTTTGTGTTCTTTCGTCTTGGTGTTGGTAGACACTGCTGCAGTGTGCTTCCCATCATATGAGGATATGTGGTGTTTTCCCCCAAGCCTAGCAACAGTGGCACATTCTACTTTCAACAAATGGTCCTGAAAGGCTGCTTTGCTTTCAAAAAGGAATATGAAGGGATTAGAGAAGGTCAAATTGGCTTGTCCTGAGCACCACTTGTAGTGAAAATCTGCCCTCCAATTTCATAGAAATGCTGTGGTTGAACCCCCTCCAGTGTCATCCTCCACAGAGCAGTCCCAGCGCCAGGGCTGGAGGATCTTGCTTTCCACGTCCAGAGCCAGGTGCAGTGTTCAACCCAATACATTATTCAGCTACCAGATTTCACTGCAGATTTGGCAGTTTGCTAAGGTACAAAGGTTATTCAGCACATATTATTGCTTAGGAACCATTTGCCTATTCATAGCACATAAATTACATTTTCTGTAGTTTTTTAGCAAGGTTGTTCTAGGCACAGTAGATATTATAATAAAACATTCAATACATATTGAAAAGTCACCAGTTCTTGTTTCATTTTTGTAGATTGAAGGGTGAATTTCAGGACAGGATCAAGCAGATGTGTAATTTTGTATCCCTCGTAGCGGTCTCAAAGAAAGAGTGAATAACCATCATTTAAATCTCTCTCCAGCAACAAAGCCACCCCTTCTGCATTGGAGGCATTTCTGAGGATTTTGCAAGATATTCCCATCTATGCCTTTTCTATACCCACGTCTTCTCCTCAGAGATCCTTTTGCCCATCTCAAACATTCATTTTGCAACCACATCACACATCCACACCAAATCCAGTGTCTGAACCGGCACCCCACTCACCTTACTGTCAACAGAAAGGCTCTCCCCCTCCCCAAACCAAGGGGTACTGACAGTTTCCATCACGCCATGTTTGTTTAAGTAGAAATTTTAGATATGAAAGCAAGAAATAAAAAGCCCAGAAAGAAAACTACAGCAGTATGGCATCATTGTGAGCTGTGCCCTAAACAGGTAAAAGCTGCTGTTGTAGAGATTATGAGTAAGTTTTACAAAGGAGAAAGTAAAACTTTACACAACCCTACAAAAAAACAGTTCCTCCTCTGAAATCTTGGTCTTTTCATGCGTGCTGTCCTCTCTGTATGGACTCCTCTGCTGCTTTGTGTATGGGTTTACTGCTGCCTCACATACTGTCAGTGCCCCACGTTCCCAACAGGGCGGGGACTCTGCCAGCAAGCTCTTTCCAGATACGAGGCCTCTTCAAGTGCCCAATGACTTTCTGGAGCTTTTCCTTTGGAGCTGAGTTGAATGAGAACAAACTACTTCTGCCACACACAGCCTCGATTTTTCAATTTTGTTTACATTAAATTGGGGCCATCACTATGACACTCCCACAGCACCTTCCAGAAACAGGGAAGGGAACAGAGAAGAGAATCTTTGCCCCTCTCCCAGGTGCACCACCGTCCATCAAACAGGACTCCTCTCTGTTGACATCTCTCAGGGACACAGTATGGAAGTGCTTTTAATTATTTGCCTCTTGGCTGATGTGCTACAGTCTTTGCTTGGGAAGAGCAGGTGAAGAAGCGTGGGAAGAAACTTATGTGGTTTGTGGTAGTTCTTAGCACGTTGGTTCTACTGAGGGGTTTTTTTGTTTGTTTTAATGAGTCTCTTCTGTCTCGCTGTCAGCTCTGAAGCAAGTCTTCCTGCACAGAAAGCCCAAACTTTCCATTGCACAGAGACAACAGGCTACACCACCCAAGACTAAATCCTACTTGCAGTTATTTCCAGTTGGTGATGCCAGAAAACTCACCCAAAGCCACCATGCAGGTGAGTGGTGAAGGCAGAAACAGACTCAGGAGCTTCAGACCACCAGGCCAAAGCTCAGATGCAGATTGCAGTGCCATTCCTCCTCTGCTCACCCTTTTCAAACAAACCACTATGCTTATAGGAAACCTCACCCCAAGCCCTAGACAGCTACATGTGCCAGAAGGAGAAGGGAAAAGAGAAATAACAGTAGTAACAGGAGACAACTACAATCTCTAAATTTTCACCATCTGCACACTGTATTTCCTAAAAAGGCACCTCCATAAAAATAAAAGCCTTTTTAACAATGTTGAGGATTAAACCCCAGTCAAATCCGACAAATAAAAGCTTATTCAGAAACTCTGATGCATTTCTTGGGGATTAATGACACTTGAAAGCAGAACAAACCACCACACTACAATAAACAACCATAAGGAGAAATCAGCACTTAATGGTGATTTATTTCCCTTACAGAAAATGGAAAAATTGAACTATTTTGGATGAACCAAATCAAAACCATCATTTTTGGCTATAACAAAACTTTTATTTCAAATTAAACTAAAAACTAAGTGTTGTTTTCCAATCTGGGATACTTTAAGGCCTTTCTAATAAAAGCAAAGGCTAGTTTCATAAGGGGATTTAAGAGCGTGATTTCACAACCGCTGTGGAAGCTGCCTTGGGTCTGCACCACAGGTCTCTGTCCTGGCCATCTCTCTTCCCTGGAAGCGGGAAATTCTTGCAGAGCTGCAGTGAGCTGTGGTGGGTGTTGCAGCCTGGGGTACCACCTCCCTCCCCCCCGCCCAGGCTCCCTCTGAGCACATGTTCATCTCCATGTGGGCCCGCAGGTTGTTCTTGCCAAAGCAATAAGTACACGGGTTGATTTGTATCACTGATACTAATTATGATCTAAATCAGTAAGATTAATTAAAACAGGGTTTCCTGTGCTATTTCCATCTTGGTTTGCATTTGTGCTTTTTAAAGCTATTTTCCCAAAGGAAACTCTTATTGGTTAGAAGAAACTTGGTGCTTTCTTAGGTGACCAGGAGAATACATTATTCAGTACCTAAATGCAATAAGCAATTACACAGATTAAACATACCTTTATTCAGAATTTTAATTTTTACATTAACTTAGGCAAAAGTGAATTATGTACATTTTGCGTTTCATAGATTTTTTTTTTCCTGGTCTTCATTTGCCATGCTGTGTAGTGATGGAAATTTGAATTTTAATTCACAGCATACAAAAATAAGCTTACATAACTCCCTCAGTGCTATCTAAAAATTAACTTTAAAAATATTACAAAATAGAGATTAAATATCATCTACCATCCCACCAAACTGACAGACTCTAAGCTTGGTTTCTTCCACAGCTTTAGAGCTAGCAGATCTCCTTAATTACATTTTTATTCATAATTAGAACACCAGGAAAAAAACCCAAAAACTTTATGCTTATTCTATTCATTTTCCAAATTTTGAATTCACATTATTCAACCGATGCAAGTGAACTAAGAGGAATGAATGCAGCTCTCTCTGTACTTCTGCAGGAAGAGGCAACAGTGGTTTAACACTTAAATGCAAACTACTTCCAGACTTCCACCTTTTCTGTGAGTAGATATTCTGTGTAACTTCAATACCCAGCATGTAGCACTGACTGAAGTATTCTTAAGTGAAGGTAGATTTTAACAATTCTTTTTTAAAGATATAAAACAAGCAAACACAAACCTTCATCCAGCCAAGCAATGAGCTGTGGCACACACTGACAAAGACTCTCAGACTAAAGTATATAAAATACTGTTTATTTATTACCTTTTATATATTTGTGGCTTATCAAAGGTAAAACCCAACCCCTCAATCCTTCTACTAGGCTGCCTTCTTGTATTGGTTTTCCACCCCAGGTGAATTTCCATATTACTTAGTTTTAACAAAAGCACATGTTCATAGAATCATAGAATCATTAAGGTTGGAAAAGACCTCTAAGATCATCAAGTCCAACCATCAACTAACACCACCATGACTCCTAAACTAGGCCCTGGAGTGCCACGTCTACACCTTTTTTGAAAAAAGCTTTCTCTCTGGTTTCAGAATGAGACCTCTATCTTCCTTTCATTTCCATAATTCACATTTACAAAGGTACTGATTTCCGATTTCATTCATGATTTGCCACCTGATGCTGCTTCTAACCAAGTACCAAGTAAAGAACCTTCTCCCAACCTCTGAAGCTGCTCAGCCATGAATTGACAGATAGCTATAGAAGTATTTCAATATCTGTAGCAAGGCTTCAAGGAGAAACTGCATCTCTTGCACCTCCCACCTTTTCCAAACAGTGTTCAGAATAATGATCAGGTAATCAGATCCACTGAAGGCAGAAAATAATCTAATAATGGCTTTCTCGGCCTACAATTCCTCCAACACCTGTTTTTCCTGCTGTGTTTCATATTTCAAAGCTCTTTTAAAATAAAAGATAGTGCTATTTGCTTAAAGTCCTCATTTTAAACAAGCCTGCTGAGTATGCCATTAATAAGGTCCCACTAACAGAGACACCAGGATAAATACAAATAATTACAAACACGGTATTCAAGATCAATTTTAATCCCTAGTTAACTCCATTACCTTCTCTATTTGTTTCACATGTAACTGTCGTCTTTAACTGTCTGCTCATTTTTTTTATCCAATTAAAAAAATCCTGAGAATAAAGCATTTTGCTTTTTATTTCTTAACTCAGCCGACACCAGACTGGAGATACCCTCGCATCTAAGCCTTCTCTGCTGGCTCATGAGACACCCTTCTTGCAGCAATACACTTGATGGATGTGCAAGGTGGTTCAGCCACAACTAGAGCCTGGAAGAGCTCTAACGGGTCCTTTATTAGGCCTTGTAGATGGAGTTTCACTCTCACCGCCAGAAGGCAAGTGCCCAGCCGGCGCATGCAGTCCAGGAACGAGACCTGCCGAAGAGCTGCTCCAGGGTCTTGTGCTGCTCAAGCTCTTTGTAACATCACGTGCAGTCCAGCTTCACAGGATCACTCCTGCAGTGCCATCCCAACACTTCTATGCAACTTGCTGGCCCCAGCACTGAGCTGCTATTAGCGTGTGCCACAGAAGTTCCCCTGCCTCTTGCAAGTTTTCCACCGGCCTTTTGCAAAACCAAAGGCAGCATTTGCTTCCTGGGATATCTCATGGCAAGAAGTAAGTAAGTAACTATTTGAGTTGCTCCAGCCAAGCAACTGGCACATTTATAGGTTTGCTCCCTGCAGCATAGAGGGAAGAGAGGTAAGATCAGGGGAAGGCAGATGGGGAAAGATGCAGCAAGAGGGGACAGGACAGATTGCTGAGAGACTGAAAGAAGGGGTCGTTGCTTGTTAAAAAGAGAACAAGTGGGGTTTTTCGGTTTTGTGTTCATCTAATTGTGCTGGGTCAAATCCAGGGGATGCTGGCCAACTTCCATTAGCTAAGCAGCCGGTCCACTGCATATTCCGCTTGGGGATTGCTGTTTCATTTCTAGAGGCCTTAAAGACACCTGCTAGAGCTCTCTGCTACCATGGTCAAACATTGCGTACAACTAAAAATATGCTTTGTTTATTTTTATGAAACTTTTAACAGACTGTAGGGCTTGTGGACTGATGTCAACAGCAGTGAATCTCTGTTTACCCAGACAACAGGTGCAATGAAAGCAAGGACGCTTCCCTCCCTTGGCACGTAGCAGGGCGCTGGCAGCAGAAGGAAAGGGAAAAACCCAACAGGATACGAGAGGGCAGGTCTGAAGGATCAACAAGGCCAAGAGGGAGAGATTTCAACCTCCCTTCCCCAGCTCCTTGCTATCCCAGAGGGTGAGATCCCACATTCACTCTTGACCGTGAGATAAGATGATGCTCTCTGGCATGAAGATGTTGCTGGGTGACACATTTGTAGATTTTCCAGTGCAGAAGTCTCCTTCTGGACCACAGCCCAGCATTTCTCTTGCTCCATGGCCCCGCACTGCAGCCATGCTGGATGGCTGGTCACAGACCAGCTGCGACTGTGGGATCCCAACCTGCGAGGAGCCCTGCAACACAGCTCTGTAGGCATGTGAGATGCAGCACAGCTGCAGGGAAGTGTGAAATGGGCAGCCAAAGCATGAGTCACGTGTTCCCCGTGCAGGCTGCACACTAGGGAGACAGCCCAGTCTTGTTTCTTCTCTTTAACCACTGCATTCACTCACCACTGTTCGGAGGTATCTACCTCTTCCACACTTAGGCAGTACACCTTGCTCTAATATAACCCATACTGGCGGGCAGATGATGTGTTTGGGAGGAAAGGGAAGGAGCAAGAAGCCTCATCTTGCGAAGATGATTTTGTGAGTTTCATTCATTCCTCCAACATGAGCATTTGGAGGAGTGCAGAGACTCCAAGTCTGATCCTTTCTAGACAAAAAGCCAAAGAGATCCTGGGAGCAAGGTGCCATGGCTGGCAAATCATAACAAGAGTTCCAGGAAGAAAGGACAGAGGCTGTGTGAGCCTGTCCTCACACCACCAAATATAATCCACATAGGACTCTAAAACAAGTTAGAGCAAGAATATGAATAGATGTTTAAATAGACTGTTGTCATCTACTACATCTCACAAATCTAATCAGAAATAACTAATACTGCAAAAAGCCTCTTGCAGTGGCATCAGATGTAGCATTTAATAGTCAATTTGCAAAGGCTATCCGTTTCTTTCTCCCTTTTTGGGTGTGTTCCGTTGATGTTTCACATCAGGTCCTGCTCCTGCCCCAGTCCATATTCACTTCAGTTTGTAACCATACAGACACCTCTGTCTGTCTCCCATTCCCCCTTTTCTTTCACCTACCACAGCAACAAAATCTCCAAGGTGTTTCTTTACTCACAGTGTTGGACTGTGGCAGATGCATATCTCTGGAAGTAAATACAGAATACCACCAAGCATCTGGATAGGCAAGTGTGCTTACCCATCCTCTACCACCTAACCTCATCATTGCAGTGAGCTTCACCCACCAGTCTTCGGGGTTGCGTAATCTTCAGATCGATTCATGGAGCAGGACCCTGAGTTAACAAAACTGTCCAACAGAAGAGTAACTTTGTACATTAGCTAAATTCAGTTTGATGAAGCACTGAAGACGTGTTTAAGCCCTAAGCTATCACAAAGCTTTGAAGCACATGCTTTGAATTGAAGTATGCACTCAAGTTCTCTGTGAAACTGGAGTCTGTGTCCTGATTTGAATCCAACTCTTCTCACCTAGCACTGAGTTCATGGAGACCACCTGGTCAGCTGGAGAGCAAGACTAGCAGGATTTGCAAAAATGAGGATCAGATCCCCTACTTTCCAAGGACAAACGGGTTAAATTCATTAGTGTAAGAGGTGCTGAAATACAAATGTAATGGAGATATTGTGAAATCTCAAAAATTAACAGTAAACAGGACAATCTGCTGACGAGTCAAGCAATCTTTATCTAAACTGCCGCTGTGCCTCATGAGGACATTTGCAGGCAGAATACAGTACTAATAGTAACAATTACTTTTAAGCAGGAAGACGCACAGGAAATGTTAGATACACATTTAGAGACGTGTACAGTTAAGGACTTGCTACAAAGCCTGCTGAAGCCAATGGGTCTGAGAACAGTCTTAGAAACCCAAATTTAGGTACCTCGGAAAAAAAAAAAAAAAAGAAAAAAGGATGAATTTG
Organism: Fregata magnificens; assembly: GCA_013389945.1. Lineage (NCBI taxonomy): Eukaryota > Metazoa > Chordata > Aves > Suliformes > Fregatidae > Fregata > Fregata magnificens. Next base: position 55,213 of record WAAD01005024.1, read on the forward strand.
TGATCCACAACTGAATACAGCTAAAGGGAACTGGTTTCCCTAATTATATTTATCTGAAGAATCTTTTTGATTTAAACACTCGCATAGCTGTAACAATGCTATCTAATTCTGGCAGAGCAGAATAGAGTAGACTGACTAAAATTAGGTTTGCAAACATGCACCAAGAGACACAAAGCTTCACATGACTCATCTACTTCTCTAGCTAACAGCCTCCCTGATAGACTAATGGAGGAATCCTCAAGAAGGATAATAATTTTCTCAATAAAGGCAGAAGATTTAAAGTAACCGTGTTATGAGCAATAAGAAGATACTGCATTTGCCCCGAGGTAGCACATTCATTTTCAAGACATCTAGCAATAGAAAATCTCTTATCTGGAGAAAGTACTTTTAAATATTTTCCTGGAAAGGTAGTTAAATCTGAATGAATGTGTTAAAGCCTATATATCCTCACCTCCTGCCACAGGTGGGTTTGCTGGGAAGTCACATTATAAAGCAGTGTGACATGTAAATATACAAGCAACTTAGTCCAGGAGGGGCAATCCAAAAGAAAAATGCCTAAGTAGAAGCTGTTTCCTAAAGAAGAGTGTCTTGACCTTACTAGGTTTATGTCACCGCAGTCTCACTAGCCCCATTTTGCAGACAGGGAATCTGTTTTGCCGCAAGTCACCCCAGTGCTAGCACAAACCTAGGAAGAAACCCCAGGTCTCCCCAGGCCCTGCTCCCAATCCACTCACCACATCCCACCATATCCTTTCTGAAACCCATCCTGACTCTAGGTCTCTTTAACAGGGGTGGGAATCAGAATAAATCCGACAATGTTCTGCAATAAAATGCTGAAGTTGCTGAGATCAGTAATTTCTACCTTAGTTCTTCAAACTCGGAGAAGAGCTCCTACATGCCATACATGCCTCATGCTCTCCAAAGGCTGGGCCAAGACACAACACTGCTAGAACAAGGATCTTATCATCAGTGCCTCCAAGACCATGCAAGCAGGCAGCAAGATTACAATAATCTGAGATGCAGGGAGGCTCTCTGTGATGATACGTTCTAGAAAATTTGACCAGCTAATCAAAATAACACTGGGTGACGCATATCAGCGTAGGAAAGACAAATTGTTTCACAGACAAGGATGGCAGAAGGACAAATACTGCACCTCTCCTGCAAACATGAAGTGTGACTTCAAGTTCTGTGCATGCAACTCAGTTAAAATTTATCCTGGCACTAATAAAGCTGTGATCAAGCCAATGCAGACACGAAGTTCAGCTTAGCTGACTGCTATCTCTCCAGATGAGTTTCACAGTCTGCACAGTCCCATGCTGCCGGGGAGCATCAGACAACGGTCTACCAATATATAGGCAACCACACACCCACTGACAGCTGCAGAAGGTCTTGCTAGCACTTTTGAAGTGAATGATAGATAGCTGATGGGCAGGAAAGACAGGCAGAAATGACAGCCCTGGGGCTAAAAGTGATGAATTGACAGCTGGCGGGGCTCAGGGAGGCACAAAAAATGATCCGCACCAAGGGAGGAAGCCTTAGAGGCTGAAACAGGGGAGGCCATGGAAGAAGATGGAGTGGTTTCCTACTTTCAAAGGGATTTAGAAGTCCTAGACTAAACTTTTCACGCCACTTACCTACCTACCTTCTATTTCTGGCTAGGCTCCTGGGTCTTTATTCCAGTAATGGCTTCAAATTGGGCAGCCAGAAGAGGGAATGGGAAAATACCCACAATTGCTCTTTGCACTATACTCCCCGGTTTAACCTCCCTGGTGCCCCTAGTCCTCCCTTTTCCCATAGGCTCTTGGGTGCCTTCTGTGAGGAGCTCTCACCTTGGGAACAAGGCAATACAAAACTGCCCTGGTCTTTGAACTGTCAGGGCAGGCTACAAAGAGCTCCTGATGCTGGAGGCTGCAGAAGAGAACAGGCCTGTGTAAAGCAAGAGCGTTGTGACAAGAAGAAGGAAAGTTACTGTTTAACTGGTTTAATTGGTGTAATTGGAGACAACATGCTTCTTTTTGTTGTTATAGCAATATGAAACAGTTATATCTCATTCTCTCTCCCACCTTACACCCAGAAACATAATGGCACCAACATCTCACTTACTGGGAATAACTCCATTTTCTCTGCAAGCAAAAAGTCAAGGAACTTTGTATTTTTAAAAATGAAAACTGAGATTAGACGTGAAATTTAGAAGCTTCCAAAACAGGCAGGCCCTAGGACCAGAGACTTTGCAGTCCCGAGAGGGCAGCTGTGCAAGTTCAAACAAATGAAGTGCAAGGAAATTAGATAAGTTGACCTCCTCTTCTGCAGTGGGGAGAGAAAGCCCAACACTTCCATGCTTCACTGGGCAGGCATTCATGAAGATGAGTAAAATATTATAATCAAAAGCCCAGTCTTCACAAGGAAACTCACTGAGGCAGCTGGTCTCCATCCCAGCTTAAGAATTCAACTCTACTGGCCCCTGTAGAGGAGCAGGACCCTGACACAGGCACGTTACCTTCAGCTTTCTTTTCTTAGATGACTTCACAACCCTGCTTATGTCTGTAGATGAATAAAACGTCTTTGCATAGCCACTGTCATTTCACTTGCAGACTTAGGCAGCAATCTCGCAGTGGGGAATTGAGTCCAGCAAGCCAGTGAATCCGTCTTTTCTTTCTTAAGGAAGTGCAACACTAGCATTTTCTGCTAGAAAGAAGTCTTGGTTGTTCAGCACCTTTTGAACACATGCTTCTAGAAGAAAAATATCTGCCACTATAATTAAGGGTAGGGTGCTTAACTAAATATTTCTTATGTCAGCCATTCATTTTAAAATGAGAATTTGTTGCCACATTATGCCATTTTAATATTGGATTGCCCTCAACCAGAACATCTGTGTACTTAACCAGCTGCTTTAAACAACTGCCTTCTTTAAAACTAAGTCAAACAGATTATGTGTTTTATTATAGCCAAAGTGCACTGTTCATTCTCTCCCATGCCGTACTTGGCAAGAAGAGAAACATCAATTCATTTCCAAATTAAACAAAAAAACCAAAAACCAAACCACTCTTACTAAAAGGACAACAACTAGTGCCTTATAACTGCGATAAAGATGTTAGCACAGTAACATTAAAATTATTTACATATTCATCTGCTTAATATTTGATAAGACATTTGGAAGCACGCCCCAGTAAACAGCCAAGTTCAGTCACTCTGCAACTGGCAAGAACAGGGGAAGAAGAGATCAGCTCCCGGGACACATAGGTAATTGCAGCCTTCAGTTCAACGTAGGCTCGGTTGCTGTAACTATTGGCTTAGGACATTCACGTGCACTTTTAAAAGCATGGCAGCTTCTCTCAGAGGAGCGAGATGCAAAAGCTTAGTCAGGTGTAAGAAGGGATACGGTATTTCTTCTCCCGGAGCTCAACGTTTAAAACAAAAAGTCATCAGTTATCTTTGTGAGAAGGGATTTAAAATGTAAACTGGATGTAATGGGCCCATCCACCCAAGTTTTCAGAAAGCATGAACCATGCTCAAGCTCCACGCTTAAGCTGTTTGCTTTCATTATTCCCTGTTATTTCACTGGTTAATGAATCATAAGCTGGACCCAGTAGAGGAATAAAGTAGTACCACATGGAGAAGATCCCCAGCTACTCTACACAAAACGCAGCAGTTTGAGACTTTGACAAGATGATGTCAGCAGGAGCACAGGGATTATTTTCTTGAAGGGAATTTCCTTTTTAGCGTTTGGGAACTACTGCACCAGTGAAACTAGGCTGGTCTAGGATGACATTTAAAACAAAATACTTAGGAAAAACAAGTTATTTCAGGCAAATGTCAGCTATCCCAGCTTCATTAGTTAATTGATTCAAAGCATAAAGACAATAACACCCAAGTGAGATGACAAAAGTTAGAGATTGTCAATGTAAGTAAGTCACATACCAGGAGAAGCTCAGCATACACTTTGACATATCTACTTTTATGTTTCAGTTGTTCGCTACATCTGGAACCTCCTTAAATCCCCTGCAGTTCCCTCCACAACTTCTCCAGCACCCCAATGGGCAGGTAGGTAAATCATGAAGGAAGCTATTCTCAGAGTCTTCTTCATTGGGATAGGTTTTACTACCCAGGCACAGGTAGCTCTTTGGACTTTTAAATACATCTTTCCCTTGGAAAGCTTCGTGACACCGCAGTACAGACACTTCAGTGGTTTAGATGCTATTACATGTCCAAAATAGAGCCAAAGCACAAAAAATGCTGGCAAACTACAAGGCACACCATACAACTTAGCATACAGGGGGTGCTTTTACAAATAGTCCTTACTAATACACAGGGACATGCAATATCAGTTAGGATAAATTAACCTGAGAATATTGATGTAGTAGTGCTTAGTGTATCCCTGCAAAGGTGGTCTTCAGATGGCTGTGTAAGCATCACAGGCACTGCGTTAGAAATATATTTCAAGGAGAATTTAAAGTAAACTTAAAGAACAAGGACATACCGAGGGATGCTGTAAGCATCAGAGAAACTAAGAACAGAACTGCTAAATGTTCACTACAAGAGGGCAGCAAGTGATCTTGTTTGAAGAGGTGCAATCAGAGCTGCATGAAACATCCCAAGTAACACTGAAACCATTCTGTATTTTTCTGCTTGTACCCCAGTCACAGGCCAACTTCTGTCTTGACCAACACCACATTTTACAAGGGAGCTTATTTACTCCATTTCCTGAAATAAAAAGATCTGTTCAAGCAATAACATGAATTCAAAGCTGTGATCTCACCCACGTCAATGAGACAGTACCTGGGTCATTCCCATGTTTGTACTCTAAAACTGTAGTTAAATCTAATGGATGTTAAAACACAGGGGCCAGAAGCTGGAGTAAAGATGATGAGAAAACGAAAGTGTCAGGTGCAAAACCCTACCATAAAAAAGGTAGACTGCTGTAAGCCACAGTGTGGGCCAGATGACATATTAGAGACACTTACACTGTCCTGAGTTCTGCTTCACCTCGCCCAGCCCAGACAACCTCTAAGTTTCACTTCTTCATTTCGACTCCCTTAAAATCGGGAGAAATAAGTGTTTCTAGAGCATGCTTCATCTATTCCTAAAGTAGGCGGCTAAAACAGGTCAGATGAATCACGTTAGCAGCAGCTTTCTCTCTGCATTGACTACAGAAGGAGCCTACGGGGACCAGGTCGGATGTAGACATTCAGAGTTAGGGGAAATGAAGCCCATCTCAGACATCTGCACAACTGCATCCACAGCACTGCTTATCCTCTCATGGCTGAAAGTGGGGCTAGTTTCCACTGCAGAAAAAAGTCAAAAATAGAAGGCAACCAGCCTTCTGAAGACAGATCTCAAATGTGAATTCCCAACAAGGCAAGGTCTTTCCTTCCATTGCAAACATTTGAATTAAGACTATGGGTTGTAAGAGTCTTGAGTCATGATCCCTACTCCCTGCGCTACATCTAATCTGGAATCTGACATTTGGCATGTCATTTAACCTCATTTTTCCTACTAACTGCAAAGTAGGGATAATTATAACAATTCTGCAAGAACGCTGAGTCTTAATTGATGAACATCTTTAAAGTGTTCTGGGATTCCAGTGCCTCTCATCAAAACAGAGATACTATTAACTATCATATGAACACTATCCTGATTACCATTACAAAGACAGCGTTTATCCGATATTTACCTTTAAAACAGCTGAAATGAATTTGCATGGGCTTTTTTTTTTTGGATAGTCCTTCTCAGTGGTATTCACATGCCTGTTTCTCTGGGATCTGTATCTTCTGATCTGACACCTTGCAAGTTTACCACCATGTTCCCTTCTTTGTTGCCTGTTAAAATCATGCACTACTGCAAAAAAAATCATTTTTTTGCTTTCTGCCTACATATGGCTATATATAAATATAAATATATATATATAAAAGCCCACACATTCTGCCATTAAGTTTAGCAGACAAATAGATTTGAATTTCAGTTATGTAAACAAATCTGCAGCCTTTTGCCAAGTCTAATGGACAAATATGAATAATTCCTGTCTAGAAGCCACACTTGAATCCCTGTACACAGTAACTCAGACTAGAAATCAAAACAAAGTGTCACTGTCTCCATCCTCTATTCTCACAACCCCAGCAAGGAAAGCTCAAGGAAAGTGCTCACATAATACAAACGCTTTCATTTTAATCTGAAAATGGCTTCCATTTACAGCACAATGTAGAAACACACACACAAAAATACATAGACGTGTAAGTATGTATATGTATATATACACATATACAGTCATGCTTCAGAGGGAAAGCATCCTTGGACCAGAGAGACCCACAGCAGCAGGGCTATTGGAGCCAGGACCTTGTTCATCAGTGCCACTCTCAGGATTTAGGACACCCTGTACCTCCACTTCTCTGGCTTTAACACAGGGGTAAGTAACCTCCCTTTTCTTTGACATCTATGGATGAAAACATCTGTGCTCATTTTAATTATTGTCACATAGTACCTCCCACTGGGAAAAGCCACGGGACTGATCCTTCACGTGCCCCAGCACCTCGTGCAGAGCAAAGAGGGGGAGTTCCTGCGGCTTGCAGAAACCCCGGGGCACCCCATCGAGGCGGGCTGCTGGCTGTACATTGCCACGTCGAGGGGAAGGAGACAGCAAGGAAAACTTTTGGAGGAGCATGAGTGCCAAGGCAGACTCCTGCAGCCACACTCATGGCATGAAGGATATGCAGCGCAGCAAAAGCAACCTGCAACAGCAACGGAGACCAGTTTCAGCCCCGTTACTCACCAGCTGTGAGACATGAATTTCCCCCTGTCCCCACAAAGCCGTGATCACATCACTGCTCTGCTGCCCCTTTTTGTTTAAACGGAGACCACCCTGCCCCATGAAAGCTTCCAGCCCTTGCACAGGGCTCTCCTCAGCAAGGAGCAGGCAGAGCTCCTGGCAGGTACCGCGTGGTCCAGAGCACAGCGCCCCGTGTCCGCAGGCACACATGCGCCATTTCTGGTAGCATTTGCACTAAATCTCAGCATTAGAGACAAATCCTCAGTTCTCTGGCACAACCATCACCGTCAGATTTGATCCCCTCTCAAGGTTACAGAGATTTTGGATTGAAGACTAGCATCTGCACACTAAAAACCAACCACAAAAAAACAGATGACTCCTCCAGCCCATGCTCCTGGATGAATGGCTTCCAGTGACACGCATTTCTGACGGTTGCAGCAAGCACCTGTGTGAGAGGCTGCGATTCCAGCAAAGCCAGCACACCTGCGCCTCCTCACTTGTCCACCAGCTCTGTCCCTGCTTGCCTCAGCTTGCTTGAACATCGAAGTAAAACTCAAAGTGACAAGCAACACCTGTTTCCACAGCTATTTTCCACACCCAGCTACATCTAATCCTTGCTTCATTGCCTCCTTTAAAGTTTAATAATGGGTTCAGAGAGCAGTCTTAGTCAAGTTTCTGACTTTTTTACTTAATGCTTCCATGGCTGAGCTCAGACATCTGAAGGAATCTGGGTTTAAGTAATCTGCTCAACACAGAAAGCCCTGGAAATACGCTTTCTGCTTGTCATCATCTTAAACCACGAGTGCAAAGCTGCAGTATGGTGTGTATTTTTCCACTGTAGCAACGCAATGGCAGGGTTTTGCTTCCCTTGCATTGGATTTTCTTAACAGCTCCTCTACCAGATGGACTCAGTAAAGTATAAAACAGGGTGTATGTCTCAAAATGCATTCTTAAAATTCGAGTTTCTATTCATGGTACCCACCAAAAGGCTCTGTATCATCCTTTTAAAGTACTGAGAAACAACTAAAAGACCTGACTGAGTTCATAGATTAGTTGTTTTAATTTACATATGTGTAATTTAAATATATGCAATTTGCAGATAAGGATTTTAAAACCTCAGAGGTCCCAAGAATGCACCAGAAACTTTAATTTGGCGAAGTGTGACCAGCTGAGTGCTGTACGTGGATCACAACACAGACGGGGGAACTGATGGGGGAAAAACCCCGAGAAGTAGAAGTGTAGCAGGCTCTCCAAACTTGATGGTACCCCAAACGTGGCAGTCCCTGTGCGTGGGAGCAAGCACCTGCCTGCGTCCCTGAGATGGGGCTGCCATCCTCGGCATCGCCTGGCCAGCCAGACCGACCTCAGATCCTTCAGACGGAACAAACCAAAAAAGCAAGGCAAAACACATTCCAGACCTCAGAAGCCAAATGGCGCAACTACAGGGAAAACCGGTCCGTATCTGACCCCTTGCTCTCCCCTTGCCCACGTGCAACGGCAGCCAGCTGAAACCCCCAGTATTTAGCAACTGAGGTTACCCTGACGTAGACCCAGGGTCACACAAGCGTGGCCAGAGCTCAGAAGGGACGTGGGAAGCTGCAGGGACTGAGTTCACACCCACACCCAATGCTTGTGCACTGGCAGGCATAGATTCGTCATCCTTTCTGGGGGGAGAAAATTGTACCTGAAAGGAGCACAACTGCCGTGGGGGCTGAGGTGATGTCAAGCGCACGGCGTCCCCCTCTGAACAACCCCTCCATTTCCTAGGTCTCAGTGCTAGGAAATCACATCGTATTTCAGGATTGATTTTTCTCTTACTTCAACCTTCAAAACTAGGATATTGTTACATCTTTGTCAGCAATGTCAGGATTTTCCACAACAAATCAGATATCTTTTTCATGTAAAATTACCTAGATACCTTACAAGTGCTGTACCCTGTGGGTACTTCATTTTCACCTTCTTCTGTAACAGAACTTTTTCTTTCTCCTCCTTTTCACACAGCACTTTATAAATAGTTTAAATAAATGCCTATCTTTGTTTAATGAGCCTCTGCTGTCTGAGTGAGTTTGGAAATACCCTCTGTTATATGGAGTAGCTAAAAATGACTATAGGGGAGCTATTGACATGAATGCGTTACCTATTATTAGCACCAATAATCTTGTCTAACAAGCCAGTACAGTCTTTGAAGTGTCATCCTCAAGCTCTGAAGGCAATCCTTTTCCAGAGAGGGTGGTGGGTTTTTCCCCACCCTTTGTATTACTAAGTACTTAGGATTCGTAAATCATTTGCTGTTTCTCTTGCCACAGAAATGTCTCAATACCATAACAGCCTGAGTCCAGTTGCACCATATAGCACACCCACATTTGACTCAACAGACTGCCTTACTTGCTTTAAAGCATGGTGAAGCTTGGGCTGTATTCTCTATTATTTTCAAAGGACATATAGTGATGGTGCAATTATCTGGCTTAACTGGGACATGCATTTATTTATGCCCAAGCAGTAATGTAACAGCATGTGACCTAAGGCACAGGATCTAGGCAAGAACCTCTTTCTCTGGTGACAAGGTCACAAGCAAAATGCATTTCATTTGCTCTAACAGCATCCTTCTGGGTTACAAGTGAATTTTTTCTTGACTTTGTCCCTCTTGTATGTGCTTCTGAAACGGCTTTGACCACCATTGCCTACCAATCATCATTGCCTACTGCTCCATCAATTGCAAACATTTACTGATACATCTTACTGATGATGTAAAAATCACACAGGGGATGTTGTAGCTTGCCAGTTTTAGTGTGTTCTTGTGGAAGAAGCCTTCATCTGTCAGTCTTATTTTCCTGCAACGTGATGCACTCAGAAATCATAGATGTAAGAAAATCGCAGCTTCTACAACATTAGAGTCAAAATGCCTGCTCCCTCCATTCTGCAATACACACAGACAAGTTTAGAATCACATTTTCCACATTGTTTAGTACTGAAAAACAAACATAAATTTTCAAATAATTCAAATATTCCACATCTATGTGAGCCTTTAAAGACAAAGGCCAATTTTCTACGTAAATAGCATCTAGCTGGTCCTCCTCCCTGGAATAATCAGAGCAGATACATGCTCTTGTGAAAATATGATCCATGTAAAATGAATTTTTCTTGATTTTTCAAATACGGTTCTTAGATTTCCCTTCTCCAGTTAAAAGAAGAATGTGACTTTGATCTCAAATAATTTGTAATGGATGTCAAAAATAGTTTTATCTATTACTTCCATTTTAACCCAACTTTATAAGAAACAGCCCCTTGCCAAACAGCAGCAAAGCTGTGCGAGCTGGGCAGAACAGTGTTAACTACATGAAATGCAGTTAGCATGAAACGACATCAAAAAGTGCTGTCTCATCAAGCAAAGACAATGTGTGGAGGCAAGGTTTGCAGGAATAGTTCTTTTATTAGACCAATTCTTACAGTCAGAAAAAAGGACAAGCTTTTTGATACAAAACCCTCCTTCAGTCTGAAACAAAAGTTTCACCTCTTTCCTTAAATTTTTATCAGTCTTTTTCTCCTTTTGTTTCCTTCAAGCTTGTTTTTTCCCCCCTCTTTCCTTCTCTCCCACAGACAAATTTAATGGGAAATTAGTCTGAGGCTTTACAACATTGCTAACAATTGATACTTTAATGAAAAGAAAAGCAGAAGTTTTACTTCAGAGAATTATCCATCTTCTGGGTGGCTTTGATATTTTCTTAATTTCTTTGTTTGAAACTTCTGTTTCAGATCTGTAAAGGGCTTGTGTAATCACAAGCTTGACTGTTTTCGCCAATTACAGAAGTTGGTTTAACAAAAGATATTCCTTTTCCCTTCGAACATTGCCTCATTTATATCCTAGACCGTGACAGCACTACAATAGCATGTTTTATGGAAAAACATTGGTTTCCATAAAGACAGCACAATCTCATGCTCTGTAGCTAAATGCCTAAGACACTTGCCTAGGATGTGGACAATCCAGATTTAAAACCAACTCTGTGTGATTTTAAGAACGGGTTTTCACCCCACATCATCCAGAATCAAAGTAGAATTTTAATTTAAGTCTTCATATCCTGAACCAACATGGGGACACCACGCTGCTGATCGATCCACACCAAAACAATCCTACTACAATGGAGAGTATCAAAGTGTGCACTTTCACCAAAGAAGAGCTGGAAAAGTTTTATTCTCATTCAGTTTCAGATTCAAACCCTCAACTCTACGTCTGTGAAACAGAGCCATCATCCTCGAGCCCAGCCTACCAATCGTCTTTGCTGGACTGTTATCCCCCAAACTTCAAGCCACTTTGCAATATCAACTCCACCTGCTACACGCATCTTTTGCCTGGGAAAGTTTTCCTCTATGTTCCTCTCACCCAGGTCACTTCCTTTCTTCTTCAGAGCTCAGCGTTGCTTTCATGGCATCTAGATGGAAAGAAATAGGCTATTTCACAAACTTTTCACTCTCCTCACCTTCCCCTGCTCTACACTAGCTACAATGAAGACGGACCAAGTGTCAGCTTTCTCTAACTGCTTTTGAAAGGTAATCCTGCCAACACCCAAGGGACAAATTTGTCTTCTCATAACCTTACCTGAGCCACATCATTAGTCTCTAGCAGGAGGCAGCAATGGTTTCCGAAGGAGATAGACCCAGCTGTGCTATGCAGTCCAAAACATGAAACTCAACCCATGTCCGCCCTGGGTGGCATGAAGAAGCTCTCCAGCTGCTGGTCAGCTAGTAATCTGCAACTATAGATAGCACTTTAAAGGGAGGAAACTCTAAACATTTGATTTTAATCCTGTGTAATCTTGTGAGCCAACACAGCAGCATATTAATATGAAGAAACTTCAACATTTGTTTTGAACTATGGTTTTTCAACTGTACTGTCAGCTCCTTTTTTTTTTTCTCTCTCTGTGTTTTAACAAACCTTCATGAAGCACGAGCCACTTAAATCATGTTTTTTTAACCTCATTTTACAAGCAGCTGATCTAAAACACACAAGGTTGTATGATCGCAAGCTGGGATAAGTGAATGGACACACCTTACCCACAAAGTCTCCAAGGACTCCAGGCGTCAGGCTTGCAAAAATCTTACAGCTAAAGGAGGGTTTGAGATACAGCTCTGGGCACAGGCTCTTGTGCAGGAACGGCAGGGAGCAACTTTCCCTAGTTTCTGCCTGTTCTCACATAAAATCTCAATGGGAGAGTGAAAGGCTCACTCCTTAAAAGCACACTGAGGTCCTCAGATGAAGAGTGCTTCTAGTAATGAAGCATCACCTTTCTGGCCAGTGTTTTTTTCCCCGTAAGCACCATATCCTCTCTAGCTTTAGCTAATGAACACAAAGCTTATGAGGATGGCATTCAAGCTGATGCTACGTGTAGTCAGCCTCTCCTAGCAGATGATGTTGTGAGGTCCTACCCTCCCACCTGTGCAAAGAGAGAGAGGCACAGGTCACCCCGTCCAGCTCTGTGCTCCTGATTCCTGCAAGAATCAAACCAGTTCCCAGGAGAACAGGGTCAGGAGTCCAGCCCAACTCATGCTGGAATAAATAGAGAAAAAGTTTTCCCCTTCAAAGGCCATGATGACCTTTAAGGACTAAAATGTATCACAGGAAGAAGCCCGCATATCCTCTATCTACCTTATGAACAGCAGAAATAGCAAGACCAACAATTTGATCTGTTTGGCCTTGCTGCACAATAAAGGGCAAGAGGGAAGTTGGACATCCACACCATCCTGTGGCTGAAGTTAAGGGCAGGGACAGGGATAATCAGCATCTCTGGAAGACACCAGGAGAGCAAAATCAAGCATCCACCTCCAAGAAGCTGGCACTGCAGGTAAGAAGCAGTGGGCAGCAGCTGTTTTCCATGAAAGTTCAACTTAAGTGCTTCAAATCTTTATAGACTTTACACTAAGGCTTAGAAGAGGCAGGCAGGACTGAGAATGACTTGCTCTAATGGATGCCCATAGGTGTATTTAAACATTATCATAAATTCTGTTCTTTAAAGAAGACATCTGTACTCATGTGTTTGTTTTCATTTTAAAGATTGACATCAATTTCCATGTGTCTTGATAAATAGCTTCAGTTCTGAAAAGTGTGTCTGGATCCTCATTAAACAACAGCAGCCACTTCTTGTTTGTGAATATTACAAGGATGGTTAAAAAAAGGGAGGGGGGGGATAAATATGTATAGGAGATGAGAGACAACAGAAGAATGCAGAAACAGGTTACCACACCTAGAAGGCAAAGGGAACAGAGAGGAAATTTCTTGGTTTTGGAAATGAGTTATGCTGCTCAGGTAGCCTAACCAAGCCTTTGGCACCAGTGAGACAGTTGCTCTGTAGGGTGTACAGTTGAACTGCAGAAAAGATGGGAGCACTGCATACTTCCACAGGCAGCCCCAAGTTTCAGGCACCAAATACACCCCCACAGACAATTTACATTGATTTTAATGTGACTGGAAATTACCTCCTAACATACACACCACAGCTCCTCTAGTCCAATAAATATCCTGGGATAAATCTCCTTTCATATTTGTATCTGGGACAAGATTATACTCCCAGGCACCAGAATACTTCCCCCTTAAAATCTGGCCAAAACTAACTCCACCATCTCTAACAAAGAGTCTCTAGCTATTTTCCTCTTCAGGAGAAATATTACAACACAGCAACTATGTACTTATACTAGTACTTGTACTAGTACGTGCTTATCTTCATTCCCAGCAATGGTATTCTCATATTACTTCCTTAGAAGTATTTCTCTCCCTCTCTTCAAATGTCTCTGTGCTAAACCACTGAAATATGTGGCAACTGCAGTGTCAATTGTCACAGGGAAAAATATGTCAGCAAAACCCTTTCATTCAATCTGCTGTTCAAGGAAGCAACATTTCTTCAGGGTGTATGCTTTGTGTGGATAAATAACAACTGTCCAAAAATCAAGGACCTAAAATCAATTTCAAAGGGCAGATTTCAAGCAACTACCTTCAGCAAAAGAAAAATGCAAAACTAGTTCCTTTTTCTCCTTTTTTAATTTAGTGCCAGTTTGTTTCAGAACAAACCCATAAAATTTAGCCTCTCGGTCACAAACCGAAGGGTGAAGTCTGAAGTGAAGAATGATGCAAAGGGTATTATGGATCTTACAGGAACCCTAACTTGCCCCCCCCCCGGACACATGCATTTTCTCTGATGAGATGCATCATATGGAATATTCACATTTGCAACGTGAACAACTAGACTTGCCAATTCCTGCGTGTAATCAAAAGCTTCTGTCTCAACAATGTATTTTTATCAAGTTTTGCATTCAATTTCCCTGTATCCGCATCAGGACAAGGGAGAGGAACACAGCCAGCTGGTTCACTGGTGGACGCAGTCCACTGAGGAGCAAATGTTGAGTAAGCAGAGACTTGGCAGGCCTGCAGCTTCACTTGTCTGCTGAAGCTGAGCTGTCCACTTTAAGCTTTTAGGTTCACACATTTGTGCTTATTTATTAAGCATCTACAAGATATTTCTAACATGACAATGCAATCAGTGAGTTCAGGTTAGAAGGGGCTGAGATACTGCAACCAATGATGGTCTGCCAAAATACCATCCTTGGGTTTTCTCCATTTTATACTTGTTTGCTCCCTTTCATTTTAACACCTTTTGACTTCAGCAACAATTACTCCCTGATTCTTTTTCCCTCTTGTCAGAAAAGACTAACTGCACTATTTGGTGTGTTTTTCACTAGCTGCTCCATCTAACCTGGGAGGTCAGAGTCACCGACTTGGAACAACAATTTGTTCCACTTCTCCATAGTGCTGCAACCCCATTACCCCTCTCCACAAAAGCTACACTCTTGTAGCCACTGAAATAGTCTTTTGGCAACTCTCCTGATGCTTCTTGCTCATCAATATGATCATATTTCTTGTAGAAAAGAACAGCAGATCTTTTTTTGTTGTTTTTAAAGAGCAATTCGTGACACAAGCAAATCCCTTTAAGTGTTTTACCTCCAGCTTCCTGAAGTTGCTTGACTATTCAAACTGCAGTTGCACTTCTGAAAATTAGGGCTATTTAAGAGGCCTCCTTCTTAGGAATTTTCAGCAGGAAACGCTAGAGACGGGCCTGCATCCTCTCGGGGCACCAGCCTTTTGTCCCTTCCATAAATCATCTTGCTATTTCTTTGGGGAAGAGGGAAGGAAAAGCCACCTGCCTTTAAGTTTTAATATCATGATCATGCTCGCCTTTTATACTGTTCTTTAATAAATGTGCCACCTGCCCTGGAGGTATCTGAACTGTTGGCCATAAGACAGCAAATGCTGCAGCTGAAGTCAGAGCAGGCATTTGATGGGCACCTGCCACTGGAATTTATTTGCAGAATCATATTAAAACCAGAATTCTTCACTAATTTTGGGCATTCAGTTTTTCATTTGGCAGTAGCAAAAAGAGAGGCTTAGGCATCAGAATTCCTGGGTTTGGTTCCAGTTCTGCAGCTAAACTCAGTCATGAAACACTTACAGGTGAAGTAAACTCAATGCCTGCGTTTGCTCAAGGACACAGGGGATCACCTACTCCCAGGCGGCACCGCCTGACTGATGCTGCTGCTGCTTTAGGGATCAGCAGGTGAGAGGTTCCAAGTGCATCATGGTACCTAAATGCTTTACATTCATTTTGAACTTTGCTTTCTATTCATCAGTGGGTTTTGTTTCCTCTGTTCACAGCCAGCTCTTCGAGAGACTCATTTTCCCTCTTGTAGCATTCTCAATTTTGCTCGGCGGATGGGGGAATAGAAGATGCAGTTAAAAATACTGCGATGCCATGGTGGGCGGTGTATCAGAAATAGACAGACACTAGCTCACTGTGAAGAATACCAAGTAATATCCCAGAAAGATAAAGGCATGGCAACAAAAGAAAACACATTTGTGTTCTGCTGCTAGAGGGCTAAATCTGGACTGAAGATACCAAATGAGGAGTACCGCTTGTGGCCAAGTGTACCATCCTCCTGTTGGCTTCACGTGCAAAGTCATCTTACGACAGTGCAGGAGATCATAAAAACGTGGCTGATGAACAATGTTACCTCCAATTAGAAACAAAATGTACACGAGCTTTGCGGTTTTATGAAGACAGTGCAAAAAATCAGAAAGAAAATGGACCCAACTGGTATTACATAGAAACCAGCAGCCTATATAAACTGAGAAGGGGCTTGCTCCTTTAACCCTCACTTTAAAAGCAATCGAAGATTTTCAGGGGATAGTAGGTTCTTCCCAAGAGGAAGATAAACCAAGCTTGGCCAATGCAAGGAACTATGAGATTATTCAATAGATTTACCCCCTTATTTTTTCTGAGGCTTAAGTCTCTGTTCATCCAGCCAGTAACCACAGGGGTAATATTTCATCCCAAACGGCTTTACAAATAAGTGTTTCACAAACAGCACGCCAGGGTCACTTATCCAGCCCTTAAGTGAGACACTCCTGCAGAGAGGTCCAGCAGCTGCTTAACACTTCACAAAAATACCCTGGCACCGTTTCGCCAGGGAAGTGAAGGCGGCTCCATCAAACTGAAGCCGCCGGGGCAACTCGGGCAGCCAGACCGCAGTGACACCTCTTGGCATTGGGCTGGGGTACCACAGCCCCCACCGCCCCCCCGGGGAGTCCTGCAGGTCTTTAAGGCCCAGTCTGGAGGCAGAAAGAAAAATGTAGAATAGCATATACAGAAATGACATGCACAGGTTTGCATGAGCGGGCACCAGTGGGGTCACCACTTCTCTGGATACTTGGGTACTCAAGCCCTTCAGGTGCACTGAAAGATGGAAACAGCTGTGCTTCTGCAACATGCATGCGAGCATCTGCTTGCAGGTCAAAGTTACTATGACAGATGAGTGCAAGCTTATGTTTTATGCACATGGAAAATGGCACCTGTAAAGAGCATAGGGCCGCCAAGGACCAGGGGCCATTTGTCCAGAGAAGAGTGCCATCTACTGCTACATCAACTTTGCTTCCAGGAGCCCATGGAAGTGAGACTTCCACCCCGCTGCTCAACTAGACCCTTTTTTTTCCTTTATTTTGCAAGATATGTTTTGAACCCATCAAAATGTAATATAGCCACAGGCATGAGAATAATCATACCATAAGAAAACCATCAACATGAAGATACAACCTCAACAAAACACCACTGAAATAAATGCCATTTAAATGCTGCTATACAGAAACCACAGCCCTACCAGTGCAGAAGATTTAAAAGCAAAGGTCTAGCAGTCTGCACATCAAATGTTAATACCATTTTCAAATCAAGTCTAAGAGAGGACGACAAGTAATTTAATAAGCCTAATGGGTGTGAAATCAGCATTTGACCATTCTTGCCATAAAAGTAGGTGTCTTCCTGGCCCAAGATGTCTAGGAAAGCCACTGAAAGACAACTAAGGCTTTTAAAACAGAATTTTTAAAACACCTTTTTTCTTCTCATGTAGATCTATTGAGAGTTTCACTCTATTAAGAATAGGACCCAACCAACTGGGTGAAATACAAATAACTCTGTGGGCACAGTAAGTGGCACAGTAAATCTGGGGCCCATTTGCAGCTTAATTTACTGCCAACAATCAGCAACGTCAGGATTTCAAGCATCTCCTCACAGCCCTATGACAACTGCAGTTACACAGCATTATCTGGTCTTCTAGTAAAATCTTTTCCCTCAGACAGCATCATACTGCATTTCACAACAGGAAAAATATACACGGTCAGCCTGTACCTCCTCAGCCCTTACGTCTGTAATCAGAGTATTTGGGGGGGTGGGGGGTGTCCTGTAGCTGCTTTTACTGCTTTTGACACCGCTCATTTCCACATAGAACCGGTCACCAAATCATGAAATAAGGGAAATTGCAAATATATTAAATGCTTTAACAAAAGGCAAAAATAATGTTAGTAATATTTCATCTGAGGTTAGAAAGTTTAATTTGAAAATATTTAGTACAGAATGCTCATTGCGTATACAGAGACAATCCATCCTCTCCTCTAGTTACGTACTTGGTCAAACAATCTTTTTTTGTGAATCAAAAAGGAAAGGGTATTTTTAAGATACATTATAATAATGACAAACAGACAAACATATCATGAGGTGATCCCAAACGCTGTTACAACATTGTCACCATTTTATCTGGGCACTTTTATAACACGAGTTATAAGAAACTGAACACACTAAGCAAAACAAATTAAAAAAAAAAAGTGAGACACCCCATGCCCCACAACTACTGACCAGAATTTTTTCAAGTTCAATACTGTTTTATTGCAGATAAAATAATCAACTCTGTTAGTGAGGGTAGAAATTCTGTTTCATGTCTTCAAAAACCTGTTATGGTTTTAAGAGACCTCAGTACTTGCATAAGGATGGAGTTATATTGGGGGTGGGGATGGAGGAGGAGAGGGGGCAGAGGCAAGACTGAGCAGAACCAATATCAAATAAAAGGTGCTAATTTTATACTCTAACAAACACAGTTGCTCAAATGTTTGCAAACAACAAACCAACCCCAACAAACTTAACCATATTGTCATTTTGAATTTAATTCATACGGAA
Source organism: Fregata magnificens (assembly GCA_013389945.1). Taxonomy (NCBI): domain Eukaryota; kingdom Metazoa; phylum Chordata; class Aves; order Suliformes; family Fregatidae; genus Fregata; species Fregata magnificens. The sequence continues at coordinate 73,513 of WAAD01005024.1, forward strand.
TTCTGCAGCTACAAGATTATGAAAAACAAACATGTATACTCTGCAGCAGCATAAAATATAATCCTATATACAATCCAAGCATCAATTTTCTCTTCTCTATCACAATCAGTATTCTATCTCAAAGGAGCATCTGTCAGATTCTCCGGAACCAAAAATAGCAAAGACCCTTTCAAACAGAACAGTTTCTGGTTTATATTTATAACTACACTGTACTCGCTGCCGCTGGCTGCACGGCGATGAAATTTGTGCAAGATATAATCAATTACCCAGCTTTGCACTTCATCATGCGGTTAGCTACCGTTACCTGCATCTTACCGTTCAAGCACTTCTCCCCATGCATAGGGTAGAGATTTTAAAATGCAAGAAATATTTGCACATCGAAGAACTAACTGTAGAGCTGACTGACATTACACAGCAAAAACCTGGTGAGAACAAAAACCAAGCACACTGATGTATAAAACAGAGAGCCTACCTGAATTCTTCAAATGCATACATGGCCTAGTAACTACTCAAATGCTCTGAAATTTAAAATAATCTTCTTAACGTGCAGGAGGACCATTTAGTTTGTCAAACTGCAGCAAAATGCATAATGATGAGACAGTATATTTGAAATATTCTGAAGAGAAAGGGTATGCAGATACTGGCCTGCAGCCTACAGCTCAGCCAGCTGCTGACAAGCAGCAGCTAACAGGGAAAGGCGATAGAGTACCATGTGATCATTCCTGCAAGTCTGATTAATGCAGTATACTCCAAGAATACAGGCTGATATCTTTATTATTCAAGCCAAGTAAGTCAAATACTGTACACGACAGCTCCACGGCTAAATTATCATTCACGTGCCACATCAAAATCGGTAAACGCAAGCAGAGGATACTAAAGAACTAAGTATATATCGTAACCAAAGAGATTAATTAGGCCCGTTCAAGCTGATTTTCTTACCTTGTAGTGATATTTTAGTCTGTGTTTTTATTCATATAAACCATCAGTGATGGAACAAAAGACTGCAGCCACAAACCTCCCCTTCCATGAATGCCAGAACATTTTAAGTAGTTTATCTGCTAGAAATCATTTCCTCTGTAGTCTATCCCCAACCACTTTAACTCCTTCAGCCCTGAATTCGTTGCCATAAATCCTATTTGCAATGCCGTGTGGGCTTTTTAGGGTTTATAGGGTTAACACCAAGAAATCGCAGCAGTGCAACTGAATGAAGCGGGATAAGAGCCAAAGGAGTCGTATCTGCGAAATCAGAGACAGGAGATAGGAATGAAGGAAAGTTGAGAATTTCGTGGCATTGCAGTGTGCAAGCGAAGATGCTTCAGCTGCCTAGCAACAGCGCACGCAATCTCCACGGCAACAGCGCAGCGAGTGCTGGGGTCAGAGCATCGCTGCTGCATGCACGCCCGGGGGTGATAAACCGGAGGCAACCTCCCCCGGCCCAGCCGCGGCACTCCTGCGCCGGCCACCCCGCACCGGCGGGACCTGCCCCAGCACCAGTGGCCAGTGTGGAGAATCAGGAGCGACAAGGCACCCTGGGCACGGGGATGAAGTTTGCACCTACTCTATGTAGGGCGGTCCCACCAAAGCGGAGCGTGGAAGCACATGGGCACGCTCCTGGAATAGCTCAACAATGGACAACGCATCTGCTCCTCTGAAATAACATGACCCGGCAGTGTTGCACACCCTGGTTGAATAGACACAGCTCGCAGTGCAGGGGAACAGACCCCAAAACACCAGGAGCCAGAGCTCATCATCCCCATAGCAAGCCCCTGGGAAAATCTGGATTTGTAAGAAACGCAGGCTGAACAACTGCCATTATCCGTTCGCTTAGGGATTGCATGGGTCTTATTCACAGGAAGACTTCGCCAAGGCTCCCGACAGCCCCAGCTGAACTCGGCAACGTGCTTGGGAGGGATGGGAGGAGGTTTTACTGTGCTGTTGTGCACACACTGGATTAGCTTCAGCATCTCTGCTACAACAGCATGCAGCCACCTAAGAATGCCAGCATAGGCCAGGCAGAACGGGAACAGGCTCTGCCACATGCCTGCTGGCTAGAGAGCAGATTAAGGGAGAGGATTGCTGGAAATGACGGAGATTCAAATCCTGGGAAATCAACCCCTCACCTGGGAGGGAGAGATTATGGGGCAGTGGGAGAACACGCTGCCTGGGAAAGTCAGGAGGAGGCAGCAAATTCAAAATCACCGCCGGGGCTGCCCCCCACCTTGGCTTGCCTCTTTCTTTTACTGCTAGGGCTGGTTTCCAGTACAAGGAAACAGTTTCTCACATGGAGGATTTTGGTTGGAGTTTGAAACATCCAGACCCAGCTACAGCTCCTGAAGAGCCTGAGGTTCACCCCCCTCTAGGGCAGCGGCTGCCCCACTGAGCTACAGGATTTGGAGACTGGAAAAGCATCCGAAGTACAGCCAGCCACACCTCCTGGACACAGCGATCTGTGACAGCCCGTGGTAACTGCGGCATCTGACCCCACAGCTCTGAAAAATATAGGCAGAAAGGCCTGGAGTGAAAGAGAAAGGCACTCATGGCAAAAAACCAGCACTGGAAACAAAGAAAATCCACATTTATTTGGGGCATGGTGTTTTTAATGCAGTAGTGACCTTGGGTTTCATTTTCTTTCCCTTTAAACAAATATGATAGTGTTAAGTGACAATAAAGGCACGCTGTAGGAACACTAAAACACATGCAGTCACACCATCTGACAGAAATTAATTATTCCATAACCATCCAGAAAGAGAGGGACTGCGAGGTAGGTGCTTCTGGCTAGAGCCTAATAAAGGATTAAAAGTAGCAGAGAGGAGAATAATACAACCGTCAAGAAAAGTCACCTTCCATATTTAGACTGAACTTCACTAGAAGCATGCTTACTATATACAGTACCCAAGGAGCCAGGCACGGGTGAGGTAGCCCCTTGCAAGCAAGTGCTCTGCCACTGACCTGGTAGGAAACAAGTTTTTGCCTTCAAAGTCAGAGCTAGCCAAGATGCCTCATGGGTGAATAAGGAAAATCTGAACTTCTGATTTCTTGTTCATCCCAATCTCCCTCTAACTCGAATTCAAGTGGAAGTGGGCTGTTTTTCACTTGAAATGTGTTTATTTTTCATGCTAGCTAAAATAAAAACCTTTCTACAGAACTAACAGCCAATGTAGTGTACTGTTTCCCCTAAGTATTCATTCTCCTTGAAACAGAGTTGACAAAAATCACTGTCTGGTCTTCCTATTTCTGCAGCTTCTTAAGAGCCACTATGCAAATAAATAGTCAACTGTTCAAGTCAAGGCTTCCCTCATCAATGAGTTCACTGTGAAGGACTCGAAAGGCAAACACCCTCCAGAAAGCTTTCATATTCAGTAGAGGTCAGCTGCTGAAGGGTTTCAGCACAATTACTTTTTTAACTTAATTTTTTTTAGCCAGCACTTTCACAACAGCTCATAGCACTACAGACAGCAAGAGCAGGGCTCCTATCCTGTGAGATAACCGATAGTGTCATTTCTGGTTAATTAATTACTAGGATTCCTGTGTTAGACAGTAAGATCTGAGACCATCATGTCATATTGTCGACACGAATGAGGCTCAGCATGCAATTACCTAACAGAACTCGCAGGGGCTTCAAAAAGTCACGTGAACATATGCAATGGCCAAATACATAAATAAATGCAGGCTTGTAATACCTCCTTATGACTTTTTAGCAAAGACGGCTGTAACTTCTCATGCCCTGAGCCAGACTGAAGGTCTCGAGAAGCAGACACAAGGTATGTCAAAAACCACAACCAGCAACAAAATTTTTTACAAGAAGGAGTTGTTTATTCCCTGCCTGGGTGTATAATCAGTCCAGACCTTTGATGAAAAATGTCCCACACTTGACCACAAAATGAAATTACGTCACAGAAAAGAAAAATGACACTAAACATAGTCATAGTGGGGCGATAAATGTAATGGGAACTGAGGGACCCACATCCCACCTTCTGATCCAAGGCCAGATAGATGTGGCAATAGGGGCTCCTTCCCACTGAAGAAGGTCAGCAGCTTTTGGAAAACAATTTGCAGTTTTGATTCCAGGCTCCAACAAACAAGTGAGGCTGTGACAGAAGTGGTTATCCTTGATGAAAGCTTGACAAAGAAGCAAAGGATGCAAAAAAAGCCTGGAAATACAACAAACCAGAACAAGGCAGAGGATAATGGTGAAACTTCTGGCTTTAGCTAGTACTTAAGTGGCGTACCAGGGCCTTGTGTTGATACTCTGCGTAAGAGCCTAACTCCCCAAGAGTAACAGCTTGCACTATTGGTATTCAGTATATCAGTACTGGTCCTCTTGACCTGAGATTCCCCCAAAGCCATGGCCAGATGCTAGGTGACATTATCCGATCAGAAGCAGACTGAGATATTGTAATGAGGTAACCATTTATTCCCTGGCTGAAGGAAGGAAAAAGCCACTAACACAGCAGACCTCTGTCATTAAGCCTATATTATCACTATGCTGAAATGATATTCAGACCACTCTAAAAAAAAACAACTGCACTGAAAAATCCAGCATTCACTTCAATTCATGAGGAAGAAAACAGAAAGGAGAAGGGAAATGAGCCAACAAGAGCATATATAATCAGTATACATCCACCGCAGCTCTAACATTTCTGCACAGTGGAGGATGTGGCAATCACAGACAGCATCCCAGAATATGCTGAAAAATCTCCTTTCAATAGAATTTTCTCTGAGTTCAAGTGTCTTTCTTGGGCTTAAGAAAATAAGATTTAAAGAGATTATTGAAATAGAAGGAGGAATGGCTACCTCAGTTTTTTCAGGTACTGGGAAAACTGTGGAAATAATTACAGTGCCCTAAAGTTTACTGCACAATGGTATATTCAATATTGGAGTTTTGACTCAAACCTTCAGCTGTTAAAGGAAAGGAGGGCGGGGTGGAAATGAACTCTTTTTTTTTTTTCTCTTTTCATCAGTGGGATTTCTAGTCTACACTGCCTTAAAACACTATGTGAATTTTGATGCACAAGAACAGTCTGATCCACGCTTCAGACTGCTCCTTTAGCTCTCTGGTCTTCACTGTGACCACTAAAGTTCGATTTTGTGAAGTTAACCTTCACCAAAAAAAAAATCCTACCTGTGTTCCCTCCTCATTTATACAGCTTGAAATTATCACAGCACTTGAACATTTGCACAGCAAAAATCACTTTTCTCCCTCCCAGATTTGGCCCCAATACACCTCATGCTTTGCAAATCTCGAGGCTTGGCCTGACCACAGGACAGCTGATGTGAGGTCTTCCCCCTCATTTTCTCCCATGGCTTTATTCTTATCATACTGGGAGTAGCACATACCATTTTCATTAACAGATACTCTTGTACCAGGTGCAGGCAAGCATACAGCATCTCACAGGGCTGAAATGGGATGTTTTTCCAAATACAGCCTCATCTGCCTTATTCTAGTGCTTAAGGGAAGGTGCGCTGGAGTGAACTAGAGAGAATGGGATTCTTACTCATTTTCTAACTGGCCCTTGGGGACAGCACCAAGTCACAACTTGCAATCCAACAGAACTGAGCCAGTCAGAATGAAAACGAAAAGCTCCATACGGATTATTAAGTTATCGATCACTGCAATAGTGCCTGAAATATCCAGTCAAGTTTAGGACTGTATGGTGCTAATTACCATATAAACCTGAAAATGGAAAAGGTCTCTAGCAGTTTTAATAGGCAAGACATAACAATCAGCAACAGACAAGGATATTTGCGGCCTTTCGATACCTAAAGGGGGCTTATAAGAAAGATGGGGACAGACTTTTTAGTAGGGCCTGTTGCGACAGGACAAGGGGTAATGGTTTTAAACTAAAAGAGAGTAGATTTAGATTGCACATAAGGAAGAAATTTCTTACAATGAGGGTGGTGAAACATTGGAACAGGTTGCCCAGAGAGGTGGTAGATGCCCCATCCCTGGAAACGTTCAAGGTCAGGTTGGAGGGGGCTCTGAGCAACCTGATCCAGTTGAAGATGTCCCTGCTCATGGCAGGGGGGTTGGACTAGATGACCTTTAGAGGTCCCTTCCAACCTAAACCATTCTGTGATTCTATGATTTGAGATAAATGTCAAATTAGTAAAAGAAGAAATATGGTCATACCACTGAACATCCAAAAAACTAAGATTCAGTCTGTATAGGTGCAAATGTTAGTTGATATGACCAAGACTTGGGTATTCCTGCCCGAGTTTCTGCCTGCTTATGAAAAATGATTTAAAACCATACAAAATCTCTTCCAAGGAAAGGTACAGGGCTGCATGAATTTGAAGTGCAAGGCAGTAATGTATTATTTATTCCTAGATAAACAACTATCAACCATAGCTTTTTCAATACAGCACAGATTAATTTGAATCACACCACACACAAAAGTCGCCTTAGCAATTACGAATTACGCTGCCTCAATATTCACCTGACAGCCACAGCATCTTATACCTGCCATGTCTTTGCTGATTAGTACCTTAATCTGTACAAGAACACAGCAGAAGACATAGAGGACTCTTTCAGAGAAAATAAAAGGAATTGTAGGCTTCCCTTTGGAAACTTCCTTCAAGCTAGCCGTAATTAGTCAATTTGACTTTTTCCAAGTTGTGAGGGATTAAGTGGGAAAAAAAGAGAAGCGGAAGGCTAAAACTAGACTTGTGTTATCACCACGATCAAATGAAATGTCAATGGATATGAAAACAGTATCTGAATAAACCACGGTCATCCACTAAAGCACATGTTGACAATAAAATATTTGGACATTTATGTGGGATGTATACATCATATATAAACAAACACAAACGTGTACTTTAGACGTGAATACAAATAAAGGTAGTCACATACCACCATAAACACCCTGACTTCTTGCCATTTTCAAGGAAGCCAATGGCCTAGATCTTAGAAGCATTTAAATTATACAGTGGCATGTCTGCAGTCAAAAATAGCAGCCAACATGAACCAAGCAACTTCCCACACACAGATGAGCACATTAATGCCTACTGAACTGGGGACTCATTATCAAGTATATTGGCGGGCCAGAAGTTATTCTGTATGGAAAATATCAGAGTCTACTTGACATCTTCTCTGGTAAACATTAGAAGAGTACTCCTAGTAACAACTGAGTCGTCTTATACCTCGGCACTCTCTAGTTAAATGGTGGGATGTAGACAGGAGAAAAATCAAGGCTGAGTTTTATGCTTCTGCTTCTATCTACCAAAAGTAACCTCACTACAGTCAATAAAACTCCATGGGTACCATGTATCTGTTGACCAAGCTCTCCGCAGCACAAGATCGCAGTGCCAAGGTCTTAGGAGGTATTAGCTTATGAGGATTTTACATAGACATAATGTCAAAGCTCAGATCGGATCGTGGCCCAGAATGTCACCTGGAACATGCAAGGATTATCCAGTGCAAGGCACTTGTGGCAGAGAATTTGCCAAAACTTGGCTGCACTGCTATCACATTAAGATATATACTGCCCCTGCTTCCACAGGAAGTTTTAACAAAACAATGGAGTCCTAGTGCTTTAGTTAATACTTGTGTGCTCTTGGAAGTGAGCCTGCATGTCCAGAGCAGACAACCACAAACAAAAAAAGAACAAATTTTTCTTTCCCTGATAACTGATGCAAAAGACGTTAGAATAAACGCGTGAAGGAATTATTCATTATATACTGTGGAATTCTTTGTTCAGAAACAGCTTCTGACAGCAGCACCAGACATAAGCTGTGGCAACTTCAGAACATCATTTGCTCACTCCCATGAGAACATACAAAAGTTTTGATTCCTCCAAGGCTTCAGGACAGCCTAGCACCTATTGGCAGTTTTATACACTAATCCGTATGACCTTGCTGGCAGGAGGGAGGTGCCAGTGGTGTGATGCCACTGGAGCTATGCTTCTACCCAGAGAAGAGTGACACCAACATCATACTGGTCAGGTTCTGGCCTACCTTGTACCAAAAGGTCTCTACTCCAGTAAGGCTTTTGACAGTGTCTCCCATCACACCCTCACAGACACACTCATCACTGTGTATAAATACATGATGGGAGAGTAAAGAAGACAGAGTCAGCCTCTTTTCAGAGGTGACAGGACAAAAGGCAATGGGCACAAATTTTGAAATACAGGAAATCCAATTCAAACAGAAGAAGAAACTTTTCTACCACGAGGGTGGTGAAACACTGGCACAGGCTGCCCAGAGAGGTTGTGGCATCACCATCCTTGGAAATACTCAAAACTCAACTGGACAAGGTCCTGAGCAGGGGGTTGGACTAGGTGAACTCCAGATGTCCCGGCTGACCTTCACGACTCTGTGTGACTCTGTGAGCAGGACCTTCCCATGCGTTGGGCATAGCACTGCTTGCTCCCAAAGTGTGCCTGGCTGCCACGGCAGCTGCTGCACAAGAAACAGCAGGTCATTCCCACAACCTCTCCCCTTTGTGATAACTCATCTCATGTGGAATTTGTTTACTGACAACATATACTCCCTAAGTAAAATACACATAGTGGAGGAAGATTATACATAATCTTTAACAAAAAACATTGATGCATTTAGACTACAACATTGAGACTTCATGCTGCCTTCTTCCTATAGCGCTGGAGGAGAGTTACAGGTGGTCATGAGTATATTCGATGACACAGGAGACAACTCAGGGATGCCCTTCTCTGAAATGCGTGCAGCTTGGCAACACTGCACTCTGCAAAGGGTCAGTGCAGCGAAGGCATGGGTTTCTGCCAGCTTTACCAATTTCTTCGCAGAGCATCAGCAAGACCCAATGTTTTTGAGCCAGATATAGCAAGGAGATATGTTGTGTGACATTCAATGGCAAATCAAAACCACAGCAGGCAGTTTAAGTTACAAAGTATTGGTTTAAATATTATGTTTCTATCCTGTATTTATTCTTCACATGAAGATTGAAAATTGAAAAACTGATTTTTTTTTTTTAAGAACCCGAGAAATATCACAACTGCTCTTTGCTGCTCCTGCAGGACTCCTTGGAGAGGGTTCACTGTTTTTTTCAGTGAAACATTATTAGGTCTCACACTTTAATTAAAGGACGTGTCAAAATGAACACAAAAATATCTTTTTTACATAAGCTGCATGTTACACTTTAGAGTCAAATGCATGTAAATTACAAAAACAGCATCACAGCAAAAGCCTTTACACAATCCATGAAACTGGGCAGCTTTCAGGACCCCACATCATCTGAACATCATCAGTTCTCCACTTTCCAACACTACTGGGGATCAGATTCTCTTTCCTAACAAAAGGACAAGCACTAACGTTCATGAAGAAGCAAAACAGTAACACAAACCCCATGCCCGGGGCACCTTGCTTTGCTTTCTACATCCAGAATTTTCCATACCTCTCCTAATTTTCCTGTGAGTTATCTAATGAGATCCAGATTTCCGGGGTGGGGAATGGAAGAGTGAGGGAAGCTTGCTTCAGGACTGCGTAGCAAAGTTACTGATGAAGTCTGAATTCTCATTTCGGCTCTGCCAACTCCCAGACCTTTGCTCAACCCACAGTCCAAACTACGGAAGTCTTCAACAAATCAAACCATTATTGCAACCCGCCCCAGCAGCCCCCAAGCCCTGGCCATCCACCAGTACTGTTCAAGACCCCACGACATTTCTTGCAGCCAGAAGAAACCAGGCGAGCTCGGGAGGGAGAGCAGAGTAGGAGGTCACGAATACACGCTATTTGCCCAGCTAAAGTTGCATGGCTTATCATTTCTCAACTGAATAATCACATATTCTCATTCTATCTTTAAAAAACTACCTACTTAGGCTATACAGCCATGATTAACTACCTATGGTACAGCTAGTAGCTTTTTTACAGCCAAGTAAGGAGCAGTAGTACAGATTGCCCTACACTACCATGAATCAAGCTTAGTACTACACCTATTGCCTCCCTACCTGTGCTGATTGGGTCCTTTTCATCTCTCAGGCTAGACGAGCAGGCAAGCCATGCAGAACACATGCAGTCTGTCTCACAACTGGGTTGCAACCTTGGGAAAAGCAATGAGATACACTTTTGTTCATCCCAAAACTGCACAAAGAAGGTGTGCAGGACCAGGAAAGGACAGAAGGGGAAATCAGGAGTGGGTTTTGCAATCAGAGGGGTCTTGGCTCCAGATCCACTGACTGGTTTCTGTACACCAAACCCCAGAGCAAACTGCAGCAAATGAAAGCTTCTTCCTCCCAACAGTGCTCACTGCTGAAACATTGCATAGTCTTGCTGCCATACTGCCTGGCATAGCTTGGAGTTCAAACCAGTTGCCTAAACCCAGGTGTCCAAGCACATGTACAGTGTTTGACATCCAGCTGGGCTCTGGTCTCCCACGGGTCATGGCCATCAGCCACACATCCATCACTTGGGTACTCCAGAGCATTTGAAATGGTACTGGGCCCCAGTTCAGTTTAGACAACTGACTCCTATCTTCGAGTACTAAATATTTATTCATGAGCCAAATCCTACTTCCCTCATCTTTGGAGGCAAAGAGAGGTGAGCATGACCTGTCCTCTAGCATGAGATACATTTGTCTTTCCAAGTACGAATGACTTCCTGAAGGAAATGGTCAGGTCATCACAGATAAACATCCCGGTCAAATCCTGGCGGAGCTAATTTCTAATGAATGAAGCTACAGAGAAGTCAGTGTATCCCAGTGACCTTGAAAAGGAAGGCAGAAGTAGCAAGGCTCTGCAAATCAGTTCCCGGGTCTCATAAAATGAGGGATCATCACAAAACCTCAAATACTACGCAAAGCTTACTCCCCTTGCTCAGAAAATTCCTACTAAGTTTCCAGCCACAGACAGGCATCACTATTCTTCCACATTTTGCACTCACATTTCTATCTCAGAGCACTGCAGATCCACCTAGCCTGATGCCTGCTCCTTCCAGCCTCACATTCCTAGTTGCATTCCCTGTATCGGCTGCAAATACCTCAAGCTCTCTTAAGTTACAAGTATCTTGCTTTCCCATCCACTGCCACAGGCACTACCGCTCTTTTCTCTGCTACCTCAGGCCGCTGTTAGATGAGCACAATATTAATTGACATTAGTATTATCAGTCAGCGTTGGTGCCTGGGAAATACAAGCAATGCTGGACCCTTGGGCTGCCTCTGCTCCAGGCTCACCACCCCCTCCACCTGCCCTTTCTCCAAAGGCATGCCAGCACCAGCCTAATATTACCTTTGGCACTGTAGTGGTGTAGGGTTGAGGACAGAGATCAGCCTTTACAGCTGCCTCCCTACCTCCTCAGAAACAGAAAGGCGCTGGGCAGAGCAGAAAAGAGCTGAAATGTATGTTGGGTCAGTACGAGCACAGGAACGGCAAGAACAGGTCAAAAGAAACCCAGTAAGGACAGCGGAGGAGAGGATCTGATATCCTGGGGAGAAGGATATTTTGTGCCCTTTGTGGCATGTAAAATCTGATGGGTAGGTACTAGTCGCACAACCAGACTCTGTTGACCTCACCCTCTGTCCCTTAAGTTCTCAGCCTCTCCAAAAACTATTATTATTTAACAGTATTGTTGATGCTCGAGGGTGTCCCTTCTGGTATGAGTGTCATGACAGATCCATATGGCGTTGCTCATCGTTGTGCCCCAGGTCTCCAACATCAGTGTGACCTGGAGGTCCTCTTCCCTCTGCACTTCCCTAAATTGTGTGGCTTAAGCCGCTGCAATATTTTTATATTCCACTGGTTTGTCATATAGACAAGGGATTCAGCAACAGCCACAGTGATCTTGAGCTTATAAAGATCTTTCTTCTCTAATCCCTCCTCCTCTTTCAACTACCTCTTCTGAAACCATTTCAAAATGCTGCTACGATAATCTTCTCTCTCCTCTCTCGTTCTCGCCATAAAACTCCAAGGCTAAGATGCTTCTGTCTCTGACACCTTCCCTTCAGTTTATTATTTATGTCTGTCATACAGGCTCTTTTACCCCACCACAGTTCCCAAGGTGTCAGGAACATAAAGGAAATGTTCCCAAGGAGCGTAAAGAACAAAAGGGTGATGGCAGACCAGATTATTCCTAAACAATCCCACACTTACATAAACAGAAGGTAGCACTCAACAAATGAGTAGTGGGGGAAAAAAGGGTATAGAGAAGTAATTACAATAAAAACATACGTGAATCTGCTCAGGAATACTGAAATACTAGTTTTTCAGTTTAGCTTTGAAAACGTGCTTTACCTACATATTTTGGACCAGACAGAGGTCCAAAGGGGTCTTTGGCCTCTTTTGACCAACATATCGGGTTCTCCTCCAGCAAATATTCCTGGGGAGGAAAGAAAGGCGCGCAACACTTGCAAGTTATCACTACACAAACACAGGAGATTCCTCGCTGAAGAACCGTATAAAGGAAACTGTCACGGAGCCAAAATATTCTCGTGTGACAGCCAAGCTTCTTGCAACTTCCCAAATAAGGCCATGACTTTAAAGAGCATGTCTTTTCAAAGCCTCATTGATTTTCATCGCCTCATGAAGAAGTACACTGTTTATGTGTCTGGGTGTGCTGATATTAAAATGGGATGAGATGGGCACAGCTCGGTGGTTTCAAAGCCTGGCTTCCAGATAGAATGAACTGAATAATCACAGGAAGCTTCCAGAGGCTGACAGCACCCCTTTGGCCACTATTTTGAAGTCATTCCTAGTGCAAGCTGAAACCAGAAGGTGTGAGGATGCTAACACGGACAGCCAGCATTTCCTAGTACTCTGGGGATAGATTTCAAGGGAATTTTGAAGCACAATATTATATCCCTTCCAGCCTCCCAAAGTCCAGAGATTTTTGCATCAAAGGTAGGGTCCATGCTAAAGTTCAGGCCAGGTATCAGGTCATTTCTCTATTTTTCAAATACCATTTACTCATCTTCAGAGAAAGAAAGAAAAAAAAAAGCTATGGAATGAAATCAGCTTTGCTATATCTAGTTCATATTTATTATCCATTCTCCTCCTGAAGTCACTCCAATAGTTTCAGTTTGGCAAATTGTTGAAAATGATCAGGTGCTTCCTTTCTGCTACTTATTTTACACTTGAAGCACAGCACTATGAAATCAGAATTTTTTTGCACAATCCTTTAAAAACAAAGCAAGTCCTTAAAAAACACCCTACAGAAAAAAATTTGCAGGTCTCAGCCATTCCAGTTATCCCGTCTTTGCACTTATAATGTGTCCACTCCTGTAATAATCACACGGCAAAAAATACACTCACAGAACTTTAAAGCCATGGGCAGAAAAGGAAGAAAAGCAGTAAGAAAGTGGGTCAGTAGAGCTTGTGTATATTGAAACCACAAGCTAGTTAGGTGACGGCTATTCAGAAGATACATGCTGTAGTATTACATAGGCAAAAAGGAGAGAAAAAGCCAAAGGAAAACAGTACAAGCCAGAGCCAAGTAATACATGACAGTTGTACCTACACACTGAGCAAATCAAGCGCGGTGGTATCTGACGTTAAGCAACTCCAGCAAGACTTGTGACTTCTTCTAGTCCATGCTACGTAACCCAATGGAGAGTGAACTTCCAGCATATGAGTAGTGCTGGAAGCAGGGTGTCTCTTGCACAAAGGGTTGACCTGAGGTGAAACGAGTCCCCACCCTCTCCACCTTGATCACACATTCACACTCCTGCCTTTACCCTGTGGAGCACCATGCAGCCACAAACCAGGTCAAAAGCTGGCTAATCCAACAGAAAACTGATTAATTTGCTTTGGCTGGATTAACAAATTAACAAGACATCCCACAACAAAATGCTCATGAAGTCCCACACAAGGAGAGTGGTGGGAAGGTCCTTCTAGAGCCAGGGGGAATAAACACACAATTACACCAGTTTAGGCATAACTAATAAACTGTCCTGTAGGGTTTATCTACATGAGAAAACTCTAGAAAGGTAATCTGAATCAACATTTCTGTAATGAATCAAACCACATTAGATCCCTGCAGACACACTCATTATTAATTAAATCAACCCTACTTCATATTTAGTATAATTTACCTTGATGTGAATTAAGCTTAATCAAATTAAGGTCACTTGAATGCTGAATCAGAGAATATATACAATGGTTTAATTTAGTTTACCTAATTTACATTCACATTTTAGGTGATTTGGATTAATTTTCCTTCACGTCCTTGTGCAAAAGGCTTTAGAACAGAGAGAAACAGCAGAGAACAGAAGAGATGCTGGAAAACACACCCCAAAATCAACAGTTTTGAGCTGTCAATGAATTCGTTCCGTGGGAAAGGGGTACTAGAAGCTGTGTATCCTGCTGAGGACACACTGGCAGGGCTGCTGCATGCTCACTCTCCATGAAGGCTCTCCCCTGTCTCTCCATCTTTACTGAAGTTCCTCTGGAGCCCAGAGGCTGGAGAGAGAGAATCAGACCCTGCAAGTCTTCACCTCTCCATCCTCCTGCATTTGCAATACCTGAACAGATGTTGATGGCCATGAGAAATGCATGTCCTGAAGGAAACTGAGACAATCCTCAAGGAAGCTGAGGTATTTGATGTGGTTATTTTTTAAACAGCAGGTCACTAAAATATTTGACGTGATTTGTACTATTAGGCAAACACAGCAGTTATCAAAGCTGTTGTTTTTAATAAAATAACAAAAATCATAAAAGCCCGCTTCTTTAGGCAGATGTGTTAAAGTCACTTGTCATGTTTACTCACAGTTTTAAGGTCTTACTCCAATTTTGCTTACCCTGCTCCAACACTTAAAAAGTCACCACTGAGTCTTCTCGCAAACTCCCTTCACATTCCTCTTACGTGACTATGCTTTTTACCATTAAAGAGATTTTTCGGTATACACAGATGTGTAGACAAATGCACTCTGTCGTATTTAGGGCACTAGTCATCTATTATTTTCTGCGATGCAGGTACCATCTGTGAAGCTGAACTGCAGTTCAGGCCTATCATATTGACATGGGTGTTGGGGAATCAGAGATGGAAATTGATATTAGATTATAATCCCACTGCATTCAAATAGAAGACAAGGACTCTAGCAAGGTCAGGCTTAACCGTAGCCTCTAATACCGAAGCATACCTCTAAAATGTTTGTTTTGCAGTGTCCACTCAGGATTATCATCTTTTAAAGGTCACAAAAGGTGTCCAAACCTCCGAAGCAAAAGGATGATGAACAGACCCTGATGGCAATAACACATGACAGCTGGTGTCAGGGTGCAACTAAGTCTGCAGAGACAGACTTTGACCAAAGTGACAAAGAGATCAAAGACTGGAGACCAGTGTCAAGAATAAGAGGCCACAGAAAGCACTCCTGAGTGAGGAAGAAGGACTATTGTTTTAGCAATTTAGCATGGAAATCCTTAGCAAACCACTGGGTTAATCAGACCGTGCAGTGATTTGAGGTCCTGGAAACATGAATTCACCACCGAGAGGAAGGTCGGACACGGAGCATCATTTCCACTTGGGCTGCCACGATGCGCACTGGCCTCACCACAGCCTTCCCTCCAGCTCCCCGCAGCACCGCTGGCATGATGCTGACAGACATTTACACAGCTACATGGTGAACCGGTTCAGGGAACGGAGCCAGCTGAAAACAATGCCACTCTACTTTCAGACTGGGAGCACTGACTAAACCGGAGCTGCACCAGGACCGACGCCAGAGCCCCCACCACGCCCAGGACAGTGGTGACAGCTAAATGCAGGACATAAGGCATTCGCCCCACGCATCTCCGACCAACCTTCGTAGCTTGAGACATGGCCTTGTGCGCATTTATTGCTTTTACGAACTCGTTTCCATCTTCCCTAGCTTGCTGCCTGGCTCAGCCTCCCCTCTGCTATTTCTGTAACACTCTCATATGTAATACCATGAAATTTTAAAATAGTATGCTGGCTCAGGTGTTTTGAGATCCTGCAAAGGGTTGCAGTCATGCAGTTCCAGCACTATTTTTGTTTAGCAAGACAGGACAGAAGAGATGCGCAGGCCCTCGCAGCTCATCCTTGGGCAACACCTTGAGGACCACAAACTGAGGGGACGTTCCCCAGGTCAACATGACAGGGCCAGTGGGATCCCCCACTACACACACACATGCTCCTCAGTTAGGCTAAACGCTCTGCCCATCCTTCTGTTCGCTCCTCGTTTACATTCTTGCTCGTGAACCCCCCGGAAGGGAAGGACCCGCCTCAGCGGGATGGCTCCACCAGCCCCGGCCCTCCCCACTGCTTCTCAGCAAACCCGCTCCTTGTGCCACCTGCCCGCCTCCTCCGCTCCCCCGAGGGCAGGGACTGTTTTTGACTTACAGGCAGGTTTTCAGTTAATAATTGTTCATTGGCGAGGGGGATATTTTAAACAAGAGGTGCTTATGTTCCTATTTGTATATGTTAAAAGTGAGGGCTTCCATACACAGGACAGGAATAGGGCAGGTTTTGGCTCCCTTCCTAGAAGCTACCAAATTTCCCCCGCTGAGCTTTGCCCTCAGATGAAGAAGCGAGCCTTCACTGCTCCATTAGACCCCAATCCTGTCAATACTTGCACATGTACTTAGATTTATTACGGTCAGTGGTCTTATCACAATGGTCATTAGGTTCACAAACATCAAGGATGCTGTTCCCAGTAATAAGGTCAAGAATGTGTCTAAGTCTTTTCAAGATTAGGACCTTGATGCCGTAGCATCAGCCAGCTTTCCTCCTGCCTCCAGCATTAGATGTAGGCAGCTGAAATCCCCGAGAATGCAGGGGGATGGCCGTCTCCAGGCTGACTTGTAGGTAGAGCAAGGCACTGCTCTGGACTGCTCCTGGGTGTGCGATGAGCTAGACAGCCCCGGGGATCACCCCTCGCCATGGCAATGTTGGTGGCAGTTGTGGGTGATTCATATGCTGTGAACCAGCATTTGACAGCTCAACGCCAATTAAAACAAATAAATACCAAGCCAAGAGTCAGCAGGTCAGGCTCAGGGAGGATCCATCACAACGCCGGGCTACCGGTGGAGGTATAGGGAGGATCCATCACAATGCCAGGCTACCGGTGGAGTCATAAGACGGTGTTGTGTGTTATGGATCACTTTGGTAGCCACTGACAAAGCACCACTTCAGTGAACTCCTCTAATGGAAAACACTGCACATGCCGAAGCGCAATGAAGGGACGTAACTCCTCGTTTCACCCACTCACAGATGGTTCTTATTACCACCACCACCACCACTAAGTGAAAAAACAAACAGGGACAGATAGAGGACATTTTATTAAGCATACAGGTAAAATTAATATATAGGTCCATGTTCTCTCTCTTCCACTTACCTGACTAGTCAAAGAAATTAATTACCTGAGAATAGCAAGGCTGCTTTACTTGGATGACTCAAATCCCTGCTTCTCTACAGAACATCTGTGGCATCAAAAATTGACTTAGATTCACCTAGATGATGTATTTAGTTACTTAATAGAAAGATTAGCATGCAAATGTATTGCAGCACTCAACACTAATTCATTACCAAGTCAGAATATTAAAGTTACCTCATTCTGTCAAAATATGCTAGTCCACTATTTCTCTCATTTTAAATCACAAATCCTTTTCAAAAATGAATTCACAGATTATCTCAAATCCCAGTACTGTTTGGCAGGTGGGAACAAGAGTGACAGACAAAACAGAGTCATTTAATAAAATGATTATTTTAGTATCAAAAACATTTTAACTGGCTAATAACAACAGTAAGGAGCTAACAGGCATGAGTACATACATACAAACTGCATGAAAACACGTGCATATATGGATGATTTTAACTTCCTTGTTTCTGATTTTTAAAGCTTTCTGTAGGCATTTTTGAACTCTCTTTTGATGTCCTCTGGACCACAAACCACAAGTTGAGTAGCACTGGTCTATTCAGTGCTGAAGACATATTCCTACTCATCCAAGACACATGTACCAGACTTATTTCCAACTACAGCCTTTTCATTTGTATTTACTTATTTAAGCTAACCTTTTACCATGAGCATTCAACAGTCCTGGTTGTGTTTAGCTGTTCCTGCTGCATGCAAACACACAACCATGGAACATCACTGCAGCCAACATCCTGATCTGCATACAGCTACAGGAAAAAAAGCATACGGCACGCAATTAAAGGGATTACGGTGACCACGGCCCTGCTTCTTGCTAATACCATTTCAGTGTATTTTCTAGATCCCCTCGTTACTGAGGGAGTGGCTTACTCAGGAGGGATGAAGGAAGGAAGCACAGGAAGGAAGCAACGCACATGCTGACTAAGAAGAAGCAGCGAATGATGGGAAAGGGAAAACAAGAAAGAGGAGGAAGGAGTGAATGGACAGCAATACACAAGGAACTTTAATGCTTAGGACTTAGTATAAATATGCTCATCATCCTCAGAAATGCTTTTTGAACAGGAGACTCCATTCTAGCAAAGCAAGGACTTCAACAGGACCAAACTTAAGCATGTTCTTAAATCCTGTGCTAGACCGAGACCTAGCTACTTAATCATCTTAATTCCCTCTCAGGTAAGTATTGTCATCCTCCAGCAGATAAAGAAATGAAGCCAAAAAGGTTAAGAGATTTAGCAGCCACAGACCAGCCAAGGAAGCACAGCACATCTGCACCGTGGAGCTCACCACAACAAAGACCAGGCCTGAACAGCCTCGCTGCAAAGCCGGACCCAAACTACGTCCTCCCCACTGGAGCATCTACCTGTGCCTGCACCCGTGGCACGCTACAGTTCACAGTACTACATTAAGCTGAGTTGCTCTACACAGCTTTTTGGTTTGGCCTTTTTTTTCTCCAGTAAATCACAGAAAAACATGTCTATCTGTCCTGGCACCTATGTGAAGCTGAAGAAAGAGAGAAGAAAACTATGAGATCTCAAGTTGCAGGAATGACACCTACTGCCTGAGAAATGAATTGCTCACCTAAACGAGCGCACTCAACGGTGAGGGGCTTCCAGAGAAGAAAACAGCACACGGACATGAGCTGGCAACGTGCGCTTGCAGGCCAGAAAGCCAACCGTATCCTGGGCTGCATCAAAAGGAGCATGACCAGCAGGCTGAGGGGGATGATTCTGCCCCTCTACTCCGCTCCGGTGAGACCCCACCTGGAGTACTGCGTCCAGCTCTGGGGTCCCCAGTGCAAGACAGACATGGACCTGTTGGAGCAGGAAAATGGTCAGAGGGGCTGGTACACCTCTCCTGTGGAGAAAGGCTGAGGGGGTTGCCTGGAGAATAAAAGGCTCCAGGGAGACCTCAATGCAGCCTTTCAGTACTTAAAGGGGGCTTATAAGAAAGATGGAGACTTTTTTACTAGGACCTGTAGTGACAGGACAAAGGGCAACAGTTTTAAACTGAAAGAGGGTAGGTTTAGATTAGAGGTAAGGAAGAAATTTTTTACGATGAGGGTGGTGAAACAGTGGAACAGGTTGGCCAGAGAAGTTGTGGATGCCCCATCCCTGGATGGGGCTTTGAGCAACCTGATCTAGTGAAAGATGTCCCTGCCCAGGGCAGGGGGTTGGACTAGATGACCCTTAAAGGTCCCTTCTGACCCAAACCATTCTGTGATTCTGTGAAATAGGCCCAGCCGCGCTGCTGACTATTAGGGTGATTGCATGAAAGCCTGTAGAAATTTCAGGCAGGGAGGCAGGTTTAGTGATATGAAGAAAGGTATTGAATTCCTGGTCAACGGCATGTATAACACAGGGGAAAAAAACTCGCCGTCATGAACCCAGGTGGAGAATACCTTTTTTGGACTGGGAACATGATTAGTAGTTAGAAGTTCTCATCCGTACTACCAGCTAGGCTACATGGCTTGTAACGCAAGCACTGGGGAGCTTGTGTAGGAGGGCCTGTGGTGGATAAGAGGAAGAGCAGGAGGAACATCTCAGTAAAAGCCAAATTTTAATTTGTAGTAGTAGCATTCCCTGGAGAAACGGTTTCATGAGCATTTCTGGTGGTGCCAGGGAGCACTGCCTCAACCTTTCAGCCTTCTGCTTGCTCCTACCCTGTATATACACCCTTTGTGTACGGAAAATGTTAATTTTCTTTTCTTCTGTCTTTGTATGTAAAAACTTCGTGATCTGGTTCACCCTACCAAACCACAAGTGGCTAAGTTGGCACAGCTGAGGGGAGCAGGAGCAAGAACTCAGAAGAAATGGATAAACTAACATTGAACTTGAAACAAATGTAAGGCGTGAATGCCTACATCCAGAAGGAAAATCAAAAGTTTCTGGCCCCCACATGTCTCTCCCACTCCAGGACTGTGAAATATCCAGTGAAATGTAACGCTTCACTAGTGGTTGTGATGTTACAGAATGGCACTTTGGATAGTCAGAAATGTAAAGGAGATTTCCAGGCTCAAATTTTTGGTAAGGACTTGCCCAGTCTGTCTCCTCTGATTAATAAAAATAGATATTCTTAACGCCCTTATAACTCTCAAGTGAAGAATAGTTTTGGAAAGAATGTCAATACCATTCTGAGTGTTTGCTCAACACAAAAATGCAAAGTCTCACGGGAAGAAACATTCTGCAGCGCTAAATACCCCAGAAATGAAAAAGAAAAAAAAAGACCAAATTTAAACTGTTTTCAATTTCACACAGTCACAACCCAGGCTGAAACACACTTTGAGTGTTACTGGGTGATGTGTGCGCTCACCCATGAACACAGAGCCATCACTGGGAGAACGTGCCGGATGAACCATCAGGTTATTCCGCTTCCTACGGTGCAGGCTAGAAACGTCTCCGCTAGCCCAGGTACTGGGAAACAGCCTATCCTTACACTGCAAAGCTCCCTGTGGGCTAATTAGCCAGCAACAAGGTAGATTAACCCAAGCAAGGCTGCGTGCTGCCATGACTTACACCCCGGGGGTCTCACGGCAGCCTGTCTGGAGGTCTGGTGTCTTCTCCCCAGGCTGCATTACGGCCGTACTCCTGCAGGGACAGGGGCTTCACTGGTGCGCAGTTCAAACGCATCTTGGTGGAAGCTCTGAGCTGTAGCAGGGCGGCTTTCGGTCACTTCCCCTCATTATGGCACATTAGATCAAAAAGCAGATGAAATGGAAGTCTTGGGGAGGTGACTGCGGATGAAATCCGCTGAAGGGTGAACAACGGGATGAGATGAGGAAACGGTGGCACAGCTACTCCACCTCTCCTCCCGAGAAACTGAACCTAGGCACAAGGCTGAGAAAAAGAAAGAGGCAAGGGAAGTGCTGTGGATCCCTAGTGTTCTGCAATGGCTGTGAAGAAAACAGAAAATATATCCCAAAACTCCCCATTCTCTTGTAGGAGCAATACCAATGTACACTAGAGCAGTTTTTACTGCTTATCTACTGCAATGAAGAACAACACCGAAACATCAGCTAGTATTTTTTTTTAAATGTAAATAGAAAGCAGATGAGATGATACTAAGATTCAGATTCAGCAAAGAAACTTGAAATATCTATAGTGACCTTCTCAGATAAAGAAAATCTATAGCTCATTGAACTTATTTTATTTTAATTCTGTAATTATTAGAATTGAACATTAGTCGGGATTCATTTTATTTTGGCAGCAGCTTTAGAAGTCTCTTCTAAAGAGGTTCAATACTGCTGCTTACACAGTGCCCAGAACTGAGAAAAACTATGACGGGTAACAAGAAAAAAAGGAAAGAAATCACAAAATTACTAACTTGCAAGATACGGGAAATTATTTGAGCCTGAACTGTGTTTGCACTTTTGGAAAGATTTTGATGATTTCTTATAAGAAATACTTACAAATACTTAAACACCCTCAAAGAGAGAAGTATTGTACTGTCCAAAGGAAGCACCTAGCCAAGCACAAAGAAAGACTACGCAGACACCCTTGATCGCCACACACTTCTAACAACGGAGCTGTTCTGCATTAGCATGTCTGTTGTTTAACACGGTCTGAGTGATCCAGGAAAGGACAGAAGTGAAACGCCACACAAAATGACAATATTGAGTTAAACAGACCTGCACACCCTCACTTCAAAGGTTGCCTTCAGCCTCCATTATACCACTACAAAAAGAATACAAACCGAAATATTCCAAAAAAAGAGGGAATGCACAAAAATATGTCCAGTTCATGCTTTATTTTAGAGAGGGGAAAATAAGTTTATTTTTAAAGTATACAGAAAAACAGTTAGTGTGAAAGAGGTACACCTAGCCTGCCTGTTCACACGTCCTGACAGTAAGGGTACATTGATTGAAATGCAGCATCACTTGGTTCCCAATGAACCACTACTGCTGCCTTTGCATGGCCATAGCCAGCGTGGTGCAACCTTCAGCAGAGGTCCAAAATTTGCTGACAAAGGAGTTTGTCTGCAGCTAGAGCTAAAACACCCCTCTGAAGATCTAAGCGGA
Organism: Fregata magnificens; assembly: GCA_013389945.1. Lineage (NCBI taxonomy): Eukaryota > Metazoa > Chordata > Aves > Suliformes > Fregatidae > Fregata > Fregata magnificens. Next base: position 95,817 of record WAAD01005024.1, read on the forward strand.
GCTAACAAAAGCAATTTTCTGTCAGCAGCATAGTATCCACACTTGGGATTTTGCTGACGAAACCATGACAGCCAAAGGGCTGGGTGTTTTCTCATTGACTGACACTGGCAGAACTGCGTAGCACAGATTTGGCTTGAAAGGCTGCAAACCTAAACGTACCCAAAGGCATGACTGCAGAAGGTGGTGTTACAACTCCCAACGGCCCCCAGGAGCCCACAGCCACGCACGCCACCACACCAAGGCACACAGCAGGAGTCAGAACATGGCAGGACAGAGTTTTCAAATTAAACAAAAATTAGCTAAGTAACAAGCACATTGCTCCAGCTCAGAAATCAATTACTAAGTGCCAAGGTTAAACGAACCTTTACAGGAAACCTGATTTTATTATCCATCTCAGGGGATGCTACTACTTTCCTGCAGGAAACTGTACACTGGACCACTAGTCCAGTGAGGTCGGTCACCCCAATTCTGACAACATTATAAACACAAACAACACGTTCTCTCTAATTTGTTACAGATGCAAACAGAAAGAAAGAGTAAAGAAAAAGAAAACTTAGAAAATAACAGTGCATACACACAGCTCCAGTTACCCTCCAAGCAAACTAAAAGCATTGGCAAAACTCGAGTTATCTCATGAACTGCTTACTGAACAGAAAACATGGAAGACAATGAAACGCTCGATGCATTGTGTTTATTGGAACAAATGTAAAGACTTTGCTTATGTCTGAGAACAAAAGGTTTAAGAAGAACGATGGATATATGCTTCCTGTTATTAAAACAGGTTTATACTATGAATATTCAGTTCTCTTCTTCTCAGGGTATTGCTCCATCCCTTTAAATTAGGGCTAAATACAACAGCTTTTTAGGATTTCCAGTTGGTAGCTATACAGAAATGTCAGAACAAAAAGGTTGACTTTAGCTAGAGAATTCTACAACCATGAAGGTGCTAAGGGACGCCGTTTTCCCCAGTAACTTCTGTACTGAACTCATTACCTTGGGTTGGATTAAAGCATGTGTTACCACAAAAGAGTAAGGAGGTATAGTTTTAATCTGAATAATCCTGTTTAGAGGTTGCTTCCATCTCTGGATATTCACTGTATGTTCTGTTTAGAAAAAATAAAGTGCTTAAAGTGGGAGGCTTTCCCTACATCGCTGCCTCAGCACCGCAGCACACCAACTTACACTCACCACAGTCATGGCAAAGAGAGAGACAGTGAAGATTTTTTTCAGGGCTACACCCAAAATGCTATAGCTGGTTTTTATTTTTAAGAACAGAGACCACTGAAACACAGATGCCTTATAAACTACATGTATGACTAAGAAATGCGAGGTTACACCTCTGTTGACAGAATGTAAAAATCTTATTTTCATCTACAGCAATATTCATAGACATTTTCCCAAATATAAGCTAATTCTGTTACTTCCAAGAATAAATGAATATCTGCTGTAGAACAACCTCCACATTTGTGGTACTAAAGCAATGTTTTTATATACTAAGCAGTAATAACACCTCTGCACTTTAGCATTTTCCACCCAGGAATCCTAATCCACTTTTGAGACAGAACATCTATTATAATCTGTTTTATTACTAAGACCTGTGGTACACCCACTATACACACACTTTATACCTTTGAAGTGAAGACATAAAGAAATTATCAAAAAAAGGAAACCATCACATAAATGCAATTGTGCAAAGAATAGCACTGTAATCTATTCACCACAAAAAGCAATATAAATAAAACACACATGGCTAAGCAAATGTTTTAAGAAGGTTTTTATTAAATGATTGTATAGCCTGCCAGGGTCTTTTGGAATTATATAGCCTATATTTATTAAACAAGAATTGTTACTGAAAAAGGTTTTAGGTGATTTGCAGACATATATTTACTGACAAGTATGACCTATTCAGTAATGTCTGTATATGCCAGGAAAAAAAATCAGTAATGGAAACCTTTAAAAACAGGAATTCATTAAAAAAAAAAACCAAAACAAGCCTGCACATTAAATTATAAAAGTGGTACTAATAAGAAAAGACTATTTTAAGTGTGATACACCCGCAGATGCCAAGCATCACATGGGGAAAACAGGAAAGGGCAGCTGTACAAAGAAGTGCCCAGCAGCACACACAAACCAACTTCGGGTGCCGGCTCCCCCACCTAGACCAGACACAGCCTGGCGTTAGGTGTCCAACCTAGAGAAGCGCCCCATCCATCATCATCAAAAGTGAGGATATGGGGGAGTCCTGAAGCCCCTCCTGGAGTTAAGCTGCTTTTTCTTTCCAAAATGCCCTGCAGCTCACACCTCCCGTGAGAGTGCCCTAGCTCTCACGGTGGGGATTACTTTGGGCGCATTATGGTACCCTAATTCACAGTCTGTCTTTGTGGGGCACTCTCTTTCCTGCTACCTCTTCCAACAAAAAGCACAGCCACCAGCTACAGAAATTCATGTGGGGCAGGGTACCTTCAGTGGGAGAAATTTGGAACTGTTGCAGCCTTCCAACTAGCCCCATGGTGCCTCCTCGGGGGTGGGAGATGCACTTATGAGTCAGAAGGTCAGCTTTCCTTCTTCATGGGGGAAGAGCTCTACCAACCCTTCTTCATGGCGAAGAGCTCTACCAACCGGGCTACTAACTGAACAGGAGGGAGCAAGGGAAAAACTTCACTGCCATCTGTTGTGTTTGATGACTTATCTGTAGAGGTCTCTGAGCAGCATCGTGATCAGACCAGGTGAGACTGATGCAGACACACCAGAGGATACACCAGATAGATAGACCAGAGGGGGCCAGGCCACCAGTTGCATGACACTGCATGCTCGTGTGCTTTTGGCCCTCCCCAAGAACAACGTTTTAAGCAAGTGAAGAAAACTAACGGTAATATAAATGACTAAATTAATTGATGCAGCTCCAAGCCTTCGACACACGTGGTAGTGTCAGGAGTAAATGTAACCGTAAATACAGGTGAAGGTTTTTAGACCTCGACCGTACTTCCTAGGAGCAATGCCAACCTTGCAATGCAGGGATCAGGCACCACAGAAAGGTATCTGGCTTCAAACTGTTGTTTCCAGTTTTAAGGTTTCCCAAAGCGGTTTTACTTTGCTAAAGATAATAATTAAGTGGAAAGAATCACTAGCATTAGAAGATGAATCAGAGGCTGGGTTGCTCTGAGATACGGACGGCTCAAGTGAACTCTTGAATAAATGGGGAAAGAGAGAGGTTTGGAAGAGTATGAACCAAAACAAATAACGTCTTCCTTCCTTCCTTCCTTCCTTCCACCAGGCACTTATCTGGCTGCAGGAAATCTGTGGGGTTTGGTTTTGTTTTGGTTTTTTTTGCTTTTCATATTCACAATAGACAAACTGACCTCGGCAAAACTAGGAGTTGGAGCACTCACTGCCTGATGAGAGAGGGACTCCGGGAGATCAGGCACGACCTATGCTGGATGCTCAGGAGAAATCACATCTCCCCGCTCAGGAGCTCCAATTCCACCAGCCCGCGCACCGTCCTTACCGCCCGGAGGGTACTTTGTCCGAGGCTCGTCTCGCCGTGCCCCCCGGGCTGTAAGGCACAGCAGCATTAAGCAGGATGCCTGGCTGTACATCGCAGCGCTATTTTCAAAGCGCTTACAGCCTTTTGCAACGGCCGAGATAATCTGTCACACGGATTTAGGCACTGACAGTCAAACATGCCAAAAATGTCACCACCCACTCGTATTATCCATCCGGTGAAGGACTAGGAAGCGCCGCATTGCTTAACCTCTCCTCCGCCTTCCACTCGCACAGGAAATCCCCACCCTCCACGGCGTGACACCGTCGCGGGGGGAACCGCGGAC
>WAAD01005024.1:102591-123045 GCA_013389945.1 Fregata magnificens
TGTGAGCGTCCAGGTGGCGCAGCAGGTCGCTGACCGCTTCCTCCCGGACTGTGGGGGGTTTCTTCTGCTCACGGTCCCTGTCTTCCACCTCAGGGGGCTGAATACCCTGGGGATAACTGGTCTGACTATTAAAGACTGAGGCAAAGAAGGCATTAAGTACCTCAGCCTTTTCATTGTCCTTGGTGACAATGTTCCCCCCGGCATCCACCAGAGGAGGGAGACTCTCCCTGGCTCTCTTTTTGCTGTTAATGTACTTGTAGAAACATTTTTTATTATCTCGTACAGCAGTGGCCAGATTGAGCTCTAGCTGGGCTTTTGCCTTCCTGATTTCCTCTCTACATGACCTAACGAGCTCCCTGTACTCTTCTTGCGTAGCCTGCCCCTTCTTCCAAGCGTGATAGACTCAAAACCCATAGTAGTAACAATGTGTATGCCTTTTATTCAGGGCCTTGCTTGTTTCTTGGCAGCTAACGCATATCTGATAATTGCTATTTTCAATGATCATTAAGATGTTCAAAAACTAATTAGGGACAAAGTTACTTCAGGGCCAGGTGGAGGGAACCCCCACCCCTTCTGTGCTTCATTAGCACAGAGCCCAGCTCATGCCGTTCTTGTCCCATAGCAGGTCTGTGCCATCCTCTTCCCAAGTCACCCCACCAATTAATATAAGCTCATTTCCTGCAGAGAAGGTCTCTCCTAAAGAAGCAGCTCGCCCTATTACTAAGGGTGCCTCATTTGTTTGAAACTAAAGCTTATAGTCCTTCTTACAAGCAATTATGCTACATTCCTAGAAGGTGCAATATATGTTGTTTGCATAAAGAAACAACTGTATCAGACCATAGGTCTGATACGCAGTCTCCACCGAAACAGTGGCTTGTAGAAACTCATCCATGTAATTTGTGATGGGATTGCTGAAGCTAGCAAGCTTATGAAGAAATAATGAGCAAAAATAAAACCTATTTCCTTACTACTGTCATCTGACTAATCCTTTAGAGTGTGGGTCACTGACCAGCGCATGCAACATATGGGAGACAGCATAAGGCGAGGAGGATGCTTATTAAACTAGAAAGTTTCACGATAATTGTACTAGAACTTAGAACATGATTAAAAGAGAAAATCCATGTGTGAGTTCATTGATAATCTCTTTTTTTTAAAATGTCATTTCCTTAAGCTAGGTTTATAACAGGCACAAATCAAATAAGCAAAGAAAAGTACATAAATCATGGCGGGGTTAAGATATAAAACTAGAGCAAGCAAAAATATCTTCTGCAAAGACTTTTATCTGGACACGTACACTGCACAGCATAAAGAGGCACCTGATGTTGCAGAGATACTCATGAGTCTTTACAAAGAGCTGAAACTCCAACCACCGCATGCCCCAGCACTGACGCATCCAGCCCCCGGCAGCTGCCCAGAAGGGACTGCAAACAACCGGGTAAGGCACGTGGGTGGTTTCCAGCACTTGCGGCTTTGTACCTGCACTGCCTCCTGAGAAGAGGTACTGTCCTTGGGCAAGTTGCAACACCTCACTGGCTATAAACTTGTGCAATGTCTACCCTTGCAAAGGTTTGGGAGGCTTAAATGCCCATGAGGTGGTTTGAGAACTGATGCAGAAATGCAGAGTATGTGAGGTTATTGGTTGGCTATATTGGCCATTTTATTTGTTCTTATATAAAGAACCAAGAGAGAAAAGGAGAAGAAATTTTATGTACTGTTACGTATGCCAATATTGCTGGCTACTAACGGCACAGAAATAGGAGAGCAGTGTTAAAAATCTTTGTTGTATCAGAATCCGCGAGGCTTCTTCTTCAAAGTTCATGGGTTCAAGTGTCCACCAGATCACTGTGTTGATTGAAAGACATGACTGAACCATGTAATAATTGTTTTGCTGGGACAAATCTTATGCTGTATTGCTGTCAGAACTACACCTCTTCTAAGAGACTTAAATTTGTTCATTTGTATGAAAAAAAATATATACTCTCAGATTGTAATCTTGTCGATTCACTTGCTCTTTCCCCAGGGGGAAATCCTGACCCACCAGGGTGTATGTCCATCCTGCTGGCCTTGTTGGACTTCCCGCACCCCCTCGCAGCTCTCCCTAATTGCGAATTCTCCTGCACAGCCCAACAGACCTGCACAAGAAAACTGCTGCCCATAGGGTCATGTCTTTTCTGGCTGAGACCTCCTGCATGGCAAACCCTGATGGACCTGCCCCCTCCGGGCCCTGCTGCAACAACTGCCTGGAGTCCTGCTCTCTTTGTCACTTCGGAGATTTCACGTTAGGAGGAGGGGGAGGAAGAGGAGGAGGATGCCCTCCTTAAACAGTCACACAGCCTGGGGCAACGTCCTCTGTAAATATCCTCGTATCAGGAGCTCAAGGTCATCCAGCTGCTTTTCTCAGGGAGTCAATGCCACGTCCAGAGCTATACGCCGGTGCAGCAAGAATCTCATGGTGATTTTTTTCCCACTGAGTTTGTTCAGCTCAGAGCTTTCTCTTGAAACTCTCGGGCTTTCCTGTGGGCTTGTCCACAACAATACCTAGCTCTTTTCAAGGAAAGCAAATGCCCACAATAGCTTGTTTTACACAGGGTTTTTTTGGAAGGCTTTTCCTAAGCATGGAGGATTTAGCCTTGTGAAAATCACTCTTGGGAGGAATTCATACCAATTCATTATACTATGTCCAGTAATACACATACACATTTATTTCTAAAAAATTGTTCCTCAGACAGCAACGTGACTCATAACTTTGCCAAAGCTGAAGTTGGGTTTCAGTTGTACAATTTCATGGACACCTCGCTGGGGCAGAGAGAACATGATTACCAAATTCAGGCGCAAAGTGACGTCCAAAGATTCCCAAAACTCAGAGGGGTTCAGTCCTGGATGTTTGGTTTTCACCCATCACCATGCCTGTGTGCTTGGCCACTTGGACATTGCCTGCGCTCTTCAGCACCATTTGGCAAAGGTCTAGGTCCCACCTCCGATTTGTTATGGCAGCCCAAAAGACAGCTCTGGTGAGGCACTGGCAGTGAAGGAGTGCGCATCACTCACTGCCCGCACGGGCAGGCAGCGTGGTCCACGCTGCAGGGAGACCGAGAGAAAGGCGCTGCAGCAGGGCTGCAACCGGAGAGTCCCCAAAACCTGGATTTCTTTAGCAACGCTTCATCCAGTCTTGGGGTGAGGAGGAAAGAACGAGAAGAGGCTGGAACAAAGGGTCAAGTGGCAGAAGACTCTGGCAGGAGCTGAAGGGAACAAGAGAATGGAGACTAGAGAAAAATGAGGGAAATACAGAGGTTTGGGATTTTTTTAACCAGAAAAGGAGAGAAAAGGAAATTAGAAGAAAAGGGCAAAAATGAGGAAAGAATGAAGAAGGGAAAGTAGACAGGAAGGGGGAGTGTTATAGGAAAAGGCAGAGAATAAGTAGGAAAAAACACACCATTGATATACTTTAATTCCATGGTTTTTTGTACTTCCTCGAGCGAAGATGGGAGCCAAGGAAAGGAAGGGTCCAATTGCACTCTCAGGATGGAGGTGGGGGATAGTCCTCAGGCCAGAACCTTCTCTCGGAAAGGGAGGAGCCCACTGGCACTTTTATTTTTCCCATTACGCCCTAGGAGAGCAGGGTTTACAGTCGCTAGGAAGGCTGAAGCAGGAAGCTGCAGCTTTCCAGGCAGCCGGGAGGAGCTCTGCGTTGCAGGCAGGCCCTGGAGACCTGTTATCATCTTATCTGTTCAAGGCCGTCGGTGATTCTTCCTTAACAACTTTTACACGCAACTTAAGGAAAAGGCACCAGTAAACCACAAGCGCGTAGGCGCCCAGCGTGCAAAAGCCAAACCAGTAAGGGTGTTTCCAAAGACTACACACCTTCCTGTGGTACTTGGAGGTAACAGTGGCCCAACCTCCCCAGCAACATCCCCAGAGATGCATTTTCATGCTAGGGTGAGGGCAGAAGGGCAGGAATGGGAAATATGAACACACCTGACAATTCCAGTTTTCCTTTTAACAAATAACTTTGGCTTCTTTGAAGAAATACTGCCTCAGCTTATGGTTTAGCCCCATCCGAGCATTTCCAAAGCCTGTGTTTTGACACGGCATATTCCGCGTCAGGGGATAACATAGTGCCCTTGGAGGACAGTCTGTATCTTTGCCGTCTCTTGCAGAGAAGGCTACACTGAGCCAGGCAAGGAGCCGCTGCTTCATTTTGTTTATCGTTATTAAAATCCCCTTGGTCCCGCTCTTGCAAGGTCAAGATTGTTTGGGCTCGAGCTTTTTAGAAAGAGGCCAGGCTTGTCACGGCAGGGTAACAAAAGCAGCAGCATTCTCACCCAAAACTAGTCCGAAAGATCTCTGCACAGAGGTGATGCTGTGCTCAGGAAGTCAGAGATAGTCAGGACTCCCCAGGCTGCTAAACTGCGTGTGGCCAGATTTTCTGCTGAACAGGAGCTGTGCATACGGGAAATGCCAGAGGGCTTTTCACTTAAACTGAGCCTCCTGTCAGCTTGCTCTCCAACTGTTCGAGCCGTAGACAGAGACTCTCAGAGCTCAGCTTCTGCTCTTTTTAGGTGCTGTAAGGAGGCCAAAACACTTGAACCTCTGGCATAATAACCTCCCCTGTGGTTATACACCGATGTCATAAATTCGGAATTATGATGTCAGTGAAAGCTGCTGAAAAGGAGAAGCTGGGCAGGAAGGAAGGAGCTCTAAAATGTTGACATTTACCTTAATGAGAAGCTGAATCCAGAATGAACAGCCAAGGCAATTGATTTTGAAGAGAGAGGCGTTCTCTTCAGGCTGCCTCAAGCAGACAGTTCCCTCTTCAGCACGTCTCTGCAGTGCGAGGGCAATGCAAGGCAACGACAAATTACAATAATCTAACACGGCTGCAGAACTCATCCAGCCTTTTTAATTTTTGCTTTTTAACCATAATGACTGAACAGCTCAAAGGAGATTTCTTTAGCCTACAACCTGGAATCTGGAGCAAACGTAGCTTGCGTAGCGCTGATAGCCAGAATCCACAGAGCAGCTGAATTTGCTTCCCTCTGGCTACATATTTATTCTAGGTAATTCCATGGGTCAGGTTTTAAAAAAGTTCATCTCTTAGAAACTCCTGCTGAAAACCTGTTCACTTGCACGGAGCCCCAGAAAACAGGTCGCCATTCTCATGGTTATAACTTCAGCACCTCAGACTAGACCCAAAGAGGCAGCCTTTAAAGTACAGATATGTCCACTACAAATGAATGGAAATGTCTAAATTAATTTAATGTAGTTTGTAGATAGACAAAAGGTGGTAAAACCAAACCTGTGCTAAGTTGGGACTGTGGAGCTGGTGGGGAAGAACCACTTTTCATGGAGTCCAAGACCTCAAGCTTTCATAAAAACACAGACAAAATGCAAGGTCCAAAGAAGTGCCTACAGAGTCTGGTGACACTAACAGCGTAGAGGCTTTGTCAAAAGGGGGCACCTTCTTACCCTTCCACATGTGGCAGGAGACCAAGGGGCACCCACAACACTGTGAATCATCCTGATTGACAAAGGTCCCCCGCGTGGCTTTCACAGATGAGCCCATCAGTATCACCACTGACAGAAATAAGGTCTACCAAACTCAGGGCTAGATGGCAGCTTTGGCTGAACTATCATCAATACCTCCATGTAAATTATCACTTAGTCTTCTATAATTATTTAATGAATTCAGGGGCCAAAGTTGTTCCATTAAGAAAAATGAAATTGCCGCAGAACTGCATGACTAAGGAGAAACATAAATCTCTCCCAGCAAGAGCATGAACCGCTAATGTACTCACTCATCCGGCGGCCAGCAGCCTCCATCCAGGAGCAGACAGATCTGGGTGTGATTCTGTCGTTCCCCTCAAGAGTCGGTTCCTCATCTCCCATCTTTTGGGCCAGGAGATGCTCTGGCTTGGGGCATCCTTTCTGAAGGGCAGCCTGCTGCAGCGCGAGAGTGGCATGGCAGTGATCGGACCGCTCCAGCGCGGCTATGAATCCCAGCCAGTAATGGAAGAAAAAGATTTCTGTTTAGGCTTCTCATAAGTCTGTTCTTTTCACTAGTAATTAAAGTGACATTTTCCCTGCCATCTGTAGGATTTTAGAGGATGCAGTCGAGTGATCTGTCAACAGCCCTCGTTCCAGGGACGGAGGAGAACACAACAAAAAGACCGCCTGCTTCTCTGAGCAGAACCTGAAGAAATGAAAAATGCCAACCCTTGCAAAAATGGGTCTGTTTGCCCTTGCAAGCTCTTGTCACATGAATAATTTTGAAGGGAAATAATACCTTCTAATATTAATTCTTTTGAACAACAAATTTCATCCAAAAATTTCACATAGGAAATAAGACCTTGTGTTAATTAGAATAGTAAAAGATCCATTTTACAAAAATTATTTGCTTAGTGAGAGGATTTTTTAAAATAATTTGAAATGGTGGGGTGTTTTTAATTCACTAGCATTGAAAAACTATTTACTTTCTCTTACATTTATCTCCTTTCTTCGCTTTTTTTTTTACTTTTTTTTTTTTTTTTTTTTTCAAATACAGTGACTGATTTTTGTAGAGCTCATCTGTTGGAAATTGTTAAGACCTGTCAGGTTTCAACAACCTGTCAACACTGAGCACTACCAAAAGTATCTATGTAATAATCACCTTTCAGGTAGTAATTCAAATCGTACATACAGAATTAAGTTGAAAAAGGCTGTAGTTTTGATATAATACAAATATGTGGCCTTTAGGAGTAAAATAAATATATGGAAACAGGCAGAAGTAAACAAAATCTACTTGAAAAGGGGCGATGATCCTAAAAACCAGATTGAGTCTACGTTTGTTTTATAAGCATATAGAAGAGGAAGGAAGAAGCCTTTTGAAAGCATATGTATTGTTTTCTGAATAATTTAAGACTTAGAGAATAGATATTATCAACTTCAGTAGCTAATCACTTTGAATATCCTGACACAGAAGTGTTACCTGACTATACATGCTCATAATTTTGGACAAATATGACAGTCGCACTGTTGTAGTGAGTGTAGGAACACAAAATCCCATTGCTAAATGCCATATAACAACAGAGAAAAAAGTCCCTACCCTAACAATATTTTAAAATCTAAGTATGTGATATAGATTACAGGACTGCCCACAGACTAATGGAGGACAATCGAGAAACAACACTGTTGATCACCTCAGTACACTCATACAAGGAGGGCAGGAAGGGGCTAAAAGCAGATGCAAAGTCACTCATATTGATAAGTTCAAGTCAAAGAAGCAGCGTGGATACAGATACAGTAAGAAACCAGGAACTCAGCCCCAAAACGATCAGAAAGGCAGTCAGGTCCACTGGTTTCATAAGCAGTTAAGGGCAGCAAAATGTGCAGGTAAGGGCTAAGGTGGATGCGGTCCTGGAGGCTGAAGTCACAGAAAAGCAATGTTAGAAACAAAGGGAAGAAAAGCAAGAAACAGGAATTACAACTGAAGAAAGTTGAAAGGGAGTAGCTGAATGCTTGGTAGATGACAGCAACACAAGAGAGACACGAAGAGATGGGTCTCTTCTTTGAGCAATGCTACACCTGCTGCAGCCATGGACTTGAGAACCAGCTTTACGTTCCATGGAAGGGCAGGAAAAGACAACTGCTGCAGACACAGTATCAGGTGAAGGAATCAGGTGTAAGAGTCTGGGGTGCTGCTGAGGAAATGAAATACGCAAAGTTCAGGAATAACTCACTCTTTTCTTTTTTTATTATTCTTTTTTTTTTTCTTTTAAAGCAAAAAGGAGGACACTCCTGAGAAAATAAATAAATGCAAGAACCAAGGAACAAGGGTGAAAGTGCTGAAGATTATATATAACAATGGTGAAATTGTGTAGAATTTCCTGGATAAAGAAAGAGTCACATTAACAGTCATCAAACGGATATTTGGTTCAACACGTTACCCACCATTTGCCGATTCAGCTAATACGCTTATCAAGTTTTCATAGAGGAACAAAGACACATTTAACGGCAAAGGTTAGAAACAGAGGAGCAGCAGAGGCACAGATGGGATGGGATTGTTGAAAATCCCCTTTGATCAGTAACCCTAGGGATGAACTTGCAGGATTCCTCATCTATTTCTTGTAAGGGATAATAGTTTAAAATGAAGAAGGGGATCACAAATACATTACTACAGCCCAAGAGCAGCACTGTGGGAGAAGGATGAAAAGGGAATGAACCAACCCAATTTGCACCTCCTGTTTTCCCTATTGCAAATAATGACAGATCACCTGCAATTCTGAAAGCAGAAAACCTGAAAGCACCCCATCTGCAAAAGCAAAAAAAATTAATAAACAGAAGTATCCAGACACAATGAGAACCTGTCACTGGTGTATTACAACCTCTTAGGATTGGATTAATCCTAGAAATGGTAGGGATATTATGCCTTAGTTTCACACACTTCAAGCACAGAAAGATTGACATCACCATCAAAAGAAGCTGTTCCAGTGCTCCTCTGTCCATTTACTACTTCTCCACATTGCTCCTGCCTCTGCACAAGCTCAGTACAAGTATTCATACAGCTGCGCAGCTAAACCAGATGAATAAACTGAGGAAAAGGATTTGCTGTTTTGTAGTAGCTGTTGTATGCTTGCTTGGCCTTTTTTTTTTATCCTGGTTCCATCTCCCACCTGGGTTCTCCCTATGGCCACAACAACTCTTTTGCTGCTGCATGGGATTGGAATAAGCAGCTGGGGGCAAGACCTCTTCCTTCAGTGACAGTGCTAGATAACGTCAGGTTAAAGTGACCCTGAAACCCTGGCCTTCAAAAGTCTTGCCTGAGGACAAGTGCCTAACACAAAGAAATTGTCAGGAGCTCTTGCCACGAGCATAACCCTGGGCAGTGGAATGACACTCCTCCACCAGCCGAATGCTCAGGGATGTGTAGTAGGAGGCAGAACCAAGGCAGTTTGTAGGTGAAAGCACGTGGCGCGTCCTTCTTGCCTGCCGTGAAGCTGGAGTTTTACTCTCTAGGTGTGCATTAGGGATCACATTCCCAGGGTCATGCTCACGCATGAAATTATGTACGCCAAAATCTAGATTTTATTCCCAAATATTTTCAAATGCAGCTCTAATCGAGAAATCACAAATGTGTGTCATTAAGTAAAAGCCTGTCTCTTCTGCAAGTATTTCATGTTGAAACCAAGATATTTTACTAAACAGGAAGAATGCATTGAAAATTCACTTTAATACATGTTTATTGGTGTCCTGCACTTTCAGTGTAGGAGGTTGGAGATGTAATAAAAAAAGTTTCAAAATTTATTGATTCCATTTCATTTAAATCACTCTAAACAACCAGTGCTTTAGAGTTCAGAGAATTAACGTTTACTGTCCATTACAAGCAAAATTTTAATATTACCTTTTTTGAGTCCACTTAGAACTCCTCTCTTTTAAAATTCTTCAGATACATTCCTCAAAGTAAACAATACATTTCAATCTGTGTCACAATCAACATTGATAAGGCCTTCTTAACCATTTTATACCACCTCCACTATTACTTCATTGCAAAACACAATCTTATTTCATACTATAAATATCCATCCATGCACAAAACACAGGGGCCAGAAGTTACACATTAATATCTCATGTAGGCTTCCAAGACTTCCTTTACCCTCTGCAGGTTTATGGTACACTTAAAAAGATATCTTTAGACTTGGTCTACTTGGTCTTAAAATACAAATATACAATATCCATAAGCATAAAAAAGTAAAGCTAGATGGCCTTACCATTTGTTATGAACTGCTAAAATCTTATACATGTACAATATAGCATCATGCTGATTAATATACATATTAGTTAAATATATCAACCAATAATGGGGATGTGGCCAAGCTTTTTTGTTTTGTTTTCAAAAAGAAATTGTTCATATACAAGTAAAAAGATTTTTAATTTAAACTCATACGGAATACCTGAACCACATAGACATCTGAAAACCCTGCTGAGATATTCAGGTCAAACTGGGGCACAACCTACTGATTCAGTTGAAAGGGTGTGCTATTCCCAAGAGAATGCAAATTTACCAGCATTCACACTTTCAGGTCTAGAACACTAATTTTTGCATCTTACATCTCGGTTTATACTTTTTGTATCTATTCATCACCCTCCATCAGAAATAATTCAGTACCTCGACATTGTAATAGATTTTTCTAAATAAGTAGATATACAGTACAAAGTGTAGATAGTGAAACAAATAAGCACATATATACAGTCTTTGAAAGGCATTTTTGTGACCATTTTAGCAGTGTTTATAGAAAACATTTAAGATAGTCACATTCCGCTGATACCACTGTATTGCAAACTGTCAAGCCACATTTCTTATATTAAACTTGTACTGCATTGTATATTGTACAACAGAAGAGAAAACGATCATTCTTAAGGTGTGACACAATGAAAAAAAAAATCACTAGACTGAGTAAGGTAACCAGCACAGGGCTTAATTTTCCTGAGGTTTGTAAGAATTTTTTAAACAAAAATCACAGTGACCAGGCTAAACTGCAAACATACTGTTAAGTTTTAAATATACAGTTTATACATAAGTTCTGTGCATGGTCGACTCAACTGTGTATGTTCACACTGATGTTTCCTTTAAACGACTCGCCACTGCATAATACTTGTATCTTTTCCGCCTGTGGAGATGAGATGGGTGTCTTCACAGAGAAAATCTACATTAGTTACATGACTACTATGTCCACCGTACACATGACTTGGAGCCTAGAAAACACCATATTAGTGAGAACATAAACTGTCATAAAAACATATCTTTATAACATTCATACGACAATGAAACCAAGGCATCACATCATTCTCTTAAAGTATTTTAACATTAAATTAAATTTTAAATTTAATTGTAGGCTCAACCAACCTTATGTAAAACCCTTAGGCATACGCATATTCCCTTTTTTTTTTGTACATAGGAAAACAATATGTAATGCATTTGTGCAAGTTACAAGAGTATATTTTTTGGAAATACCTTACCCTAAACTGTGAACATGGATAGGAGAAGAGATGTACTTTGCCAAAATCATCCCCTGTTGATAGCAGTTTTCTCCCATGTGATCGACAGACAGCATTGATATCTGTTCCATCTGAACCTTCAGGCCATACCCCTGAAACACAGAGGTACTAGTTAAAGGTTTTTATAATGGAAATAAAAGTGACAGCTCAAGTTTTTCTTAAAATATTAATAAAGGATTACTTGTTTAAAAAAAAAGAAAAAAGATAAAATTATAAAAATAACTGCAGCTGAGTCAGTATGTGTACTTCAGTACCAGCAGAAAACCAGATCCTAATATGAAATCAAGCACATAAACAAATACTTTATTTCCTCTAGTCAGCAATGTGCTTTTTACTCTGAAAAAAAGGAATTCTGCTGAATTACAGTCATGTGTCTGAGCCTAAAAGAATTTTCATATGGTTATGTAGAAAAATACCAGTTACTGCTTTTATTTTCCCTTCTGCTTACCTATGAACTAACATACTTTCTTCACACTACTGTAGTCTAAAAAACTACCTATGTACGATTCAACATACTTTCTTCATATTACCAAAGTCTAAAACCTATGAAACAAGAAATTATAGTTTAAAATGTTATTTAGTTATTAATAGATCCCTCAAAAAGAAACTGAACCTACTATAAATTTTTAAAATGCTTTTGTTTTACTGTAAGTAATTCTCCTCCTTCTTCACATACTCTACTCCTTACTGTTCTTGCACAAAGTGTTCTAAAATTAAACTGTAGGCTCATCAATGCAAGGATCAAATCTATGCACCACATCTTTAAAGCCTCCGAATACTTGCCTGTAATAAACTGTAACTGCAATAAAATCCAACCAGTTATTGAAATCTCTTTTTTTTGTATGCAGTACTGGGGGGGGGTGGGGTGTGTGTTATGATTTTCATAATTCAGATTTTATCTAATCCCTACGCAACATAAACAACACCTAACTTTCAAAGACCACCGACATAATCAGTTACAATGTGTGTACGGCCATTTGGCAAAAAAACTGCCTTGTCTTGGTGTTACGATTTTCAGTGACTGTCCCTATGTCACACATCCTCTGCAGTGTCCCCCTGAAGTCCTACCACTTGAGCACATGCTCTTTCTTCATTGTTATTACAGGTCAGGATGAGACAGTTGCTACTTCCCCTGCTTGCCCTCCCATCTCCTGGGAAGGATGCCTCTGCCTGCGGGCAGGGCAGGCACACTCCGGCTTCCCTTCTTTGGGCAACTGATAACACCAAAGTGGGCATCTGCCCTGCACTGTGGAAACAGCTAGCCTTCGATCCACATGTAATTCTTCCCAAATACAGTCTTTGTATCATTGCACAGCAATTCAAAAGCACTAAAAGGAAGTGATTCCATGTCCTTATACGGAATTACAAATTGTTGTAAATAAAATGAAACACAAAGTACTGATTTGTGGGCTGCCACTAACTCTCCAGACATGTGTAGAAACACCTCTTTGCTAGATCAGGGATATTAAAAAAGAAAGAAAGAAAGAAAAGGAAGGAGCAAAGAAGAAACATGGTAATTGCTACTTGTGGAATTATGAACACGTAGAATGAAGAGACACAGAAAAGCTGTTTTAAATAACTTCTTTGACAAAAAGGAGGCTGTATGAACACCAAATGCTAGCTGAAGAGACAGGCATCTTTATGACAAGCTGGAGATAACACCTAAAGGAAATGGTTTAAGAAACAAGATTGCCATTTTGAAATGGGGAAAGGATCATATCAGGGTTTTTTTTTTCTTGAAACTCTGTGCACTTTCAAAATTTATTCCAGTGCCTCACTGTTAGTTTTCTGAATATGTGAACTGAATCCCCTTTGCTGAAAAATTAGTCCATTTTTTTCTTCCCATCCTCTGCAGACACGGAAAAAGAGACTGCTTCCTTTTTCTTATTTGAAGATTGATGCCATGCTTTTTTTCTCTTCCTGTTCTCTAAAATTCATTCATTACATCTCTTCTCACAGAACAATATTTAGAGGGATAATTATTCTTGCTAGTCAGCACATTATCTGTTGGTCCAACGTGCAAAAACCAGAAGAAGCTATTCCAGCTGTGACTGAAGTAGATACTGATAAATGGACGATTACTTCACATTTTGCATGGCACCCTTTTCATTACATATCCCACTAATGCATCTGCCTTTTCTACAACAGCATAATGCTGTTGACTCACGTTCAGTTTGTATGCAAGAGTAATCTGATCTTTCTGTGCAGATCTGCTCTCCTGCTCTCCTCCATTCTGTATTTGTACAACTGGGTTCTGCTGTTCAAGTGTGCAACCTCCTATCTGTCTCTATTGAATTGCCCCTTTTTTCATACCACTTCTCTGTTTCTCAAGACAATTTGCTAATCCTGCAGCTTCACGCCACCTACAAATTATACCCGCTGTTTTATCATCCATGCTATTAATAAATATATTCAAACAAACATAACATTCAGTGTACAGCCTTCTAGTCAGTTTTGAACCCAACCAGTCTGAGCTCTGCTTTGCTTAGAGTGTTGTCAGGCTTTGCACAGCATCTTAGATTTCTTCTGTTCCTGCCCTTAACCTCAAATACTAATTTTTTCCAAAACTGGGCATGTGATATGAACTGATGCCTTGGTTGCGTATCCCGCAGCACATGGCTTTTGCAAGAGCATACAGATCAGTACGTGGTTTAAAGTCTGTAGTCCTTCTCATTTACATGTGTTTGTATCACCAAAATATCCTCCACTGGACACACTTTACATGCTGTTGATTTTCAGTTGAATCATCTCTAAACATTTCCAGGCTGACTAATCTGTTCCCATGCTTGAGGACAGGTGTTCAACAGATCAATGTTCATTTTCCCCCTGCATTGGTTATGTTGCTCTGCAAGTGCTATGCATACTATTTGTGATTTTTATGCGGTTCTACTACAGTGAGAAAATATCCCTAGTTTCAGTCAGCCAGTAGCTACTGAAAAATCAATATACTAGATGCCTCATGTCCTTGATGATGTGATTGCTTCTTCCACATCCAGTGGGGCAATCCCAGCAAGCATTTGAAGACTGTTCATACTGGCTGCTCTGAGGACCCAAAGTACTGAATAGCAGAGTGACTTCCAACATCACCGGACTGGTTTCCAATTTATAATTTATGAGTTTCTTCAATTTATTATTCTGGCCACTATCTTTTCACTTTATCCTCTCCATATGGGCTCTGAAGGTAAGTATATGATTCCACAGATGTTGCATTCATTCTTCTCCATTTTTCTAGTACCTTGCCTATTCTCTGTGAGGTCCTGAAAATAAGTACTAATGGTCCTGAGATTATGCTAACCAGTTGTTTTTACAGATACAACAAGGTTCATCATACTCAGATACTTTGAAAATATCTAACTCCTAACTATTTTCTAATCTATTCCCTCCCTACTGAAAGCAGAGGTCTTATCCTTTCATTACTGGCACTAACTGGGTTAGTCATCAGATTGTAGTAGGTCTTCTAATGAAGACATATTAAAAAGAAAAAAAGAAAAGTTTGTTTTTTTTTTTAAACACTTCAGCTTTAGCAGTGTCATCTCTTCTCTCCCTGCTCTCCACGTAGCACACCAATATTGTCGTTGGCCTTTCTTTTATTACTGTACTTGTCACTTGCATTTATGTTTAGGTTTTGTTTGTATGTCTCCTTGGTCCTCCAATACAGTTTCTACTTTCTGCATTCCTCTTCCTTGTAGGAACAGTTCAACTAAGTTTGTGTCTTGCTGCCATTTCTATCTTTCCTCTGAGCTGGCAGAGTTTGTGCCCTTTGTAACTTTTAAAGAATTACCACATCTCATCTTTTCTCCAACTTCTGATCTTCCCTAACAGGGCTTTGGACTTTTGCAGTTTTCCTCCCTGAAGTGCATTATTTTCATTTTGTTGCTCATTCTCCTTCCTGTACTAAGGATCACACCCCCCTGATTCCATAGTCATTCCTACACAAGGTGCATTCACATTCTCAGCAAGTTCTTTCCACCTCCCTAGAATCAAATCTGGAAGAAACTCCCCTCTAGCTGCTTATCTATTTCCTGTATCAGAAGAATTTTGAGAACTTGCTGGTTAGCCAGTGTATTTGCAATTCCTTTCCCAAAAGACACTGGAATATTTAAAATCTCACATCCTCAGATATTCCTGTGATTTGACTGATTCTGCTAGGTATTAAAAAAAATTCCATTCATTTGATCTTTCTGGAAGGATGGGCAACAGTATAACCCTGCCACCATTAATATTCTTTTTTTCATCTATAATTATTATGCATTACCTTTGTAACTTCCCAGTCTGAACCTAACTGTATAGCTATGAATCCTCAGTATATATGGCACCATGTTCCACACATAAAAAAGTTCTACCGCTTTGGCATTACACATCCTTTCTGAATAAGTTATATCCTTTTACTTTAAAATTCCATTCACTTGATGAACTTCCTCACAATCTCTATTACATTACTAAAATAATAATTGTGATAATTATAAAACTAGCGGTTACTTTTATTTATTCCTCATCCCTGTTGCTTTAGCTTACAATACACCAGTTCAGCATGGAGGACTGGAAGTATAAAAAAGTATATGATGTTTCCACATGTTCCCCATTGGCCCGGTAGATCATTTTGTTCCACAGACCTGCTCCAACAGCTGATCTATTCCAAGGGAGAAAAGACCCCTCCTAGGTGTGACACCCCTCTCCTACGAGACTCTATGCACCACAAGCAGCCCCATATTCTATTAGCACTATATTTTGCATTAATCCAAATTATGAAGTAAGGAACACTCACTTAAAGAATTCATCATTTCAGAATATGTGAACCTTTGATGCTAAATGCAAAGACTTTGTGGCTCTGTAACTGTGTGTCAGGTATACCCAAAGCCCAGGAATATGCTAATAGTTTTATAAGGGTCTTCATCCCTCATATGAAAAACACATTAAGTTAACATGCAGCCAGTCTTCTAGGACTTCCTCCTTTTACTGAACGGTGTGTTGTAGTGATACTCAAGCACTACCTGTCAGTTAAATTTTAGAAAATTTGAATGTTTCTTCCCAGCATATTGCTACTGCCATCCCATCTTCTAGGCTCTACAAACATGTCCTTGCCGGCTGCTTTCAAACACATTACTGTATCTACCCTACTTGAAACATGGGTGAATATCTTCCTTGCTTACTGCTTATACTAAACCAGTCTCTTCTCTGAACTTCTACCATAGCTTCCTATTTTATCTTGAGGACCCAAGAATTTGAAGCGTCTTATATTCAGCTTTCGTAACGATCTGTCTAGTTCTGCACATTGTGGAATGAGTACAAAGCTTCAGTGTACGCTGGGGAAACCAGCTCCTTCAAAACTGGGAGAGGAGAAGTCCCACAGAAACAAACCATCCTGATTTTGCTATGTTTTTCTTCTTCTTGCATTCCTTTCACCTCATTTAATCGTTGTATATTGTATCAAAATACACTGTAGGTACTTAATGACACATACTGTGCAAACACAAAACGGGTGACAGTAACTGGTGCAAATGAAACTGGTTCTGGTAAGGGGATTTGGCCCAGTAGCTGCCTAAATAAACAACAATTCCATAGAACTGGTACTTTTAAATTTAAAGAGACGAGAAACAGCTCTAGTGTGACAGAAAGGACAGTTTGTGATTTCTTCCTTGTCTCCCACTTATGTTGTAATTTAATATTTATACTTGAAGCTAGCAAGAATCTTAAATCAGAGTCTTTCTGGATTGAAATAAGGGGACAGACTGTAATAAAAATGGCATAACAGAAGTTCTGTATTTTTCCCTGAAATATGAATAGTCATGTTTCATAAGAAAAAGTTGGCAATCGAAGGGTTTGTTAACAACAAGAATGGTAAGAACTTGTAAGAGGAAAGATACTTACCAAAAACATGGAATCCTAAAGTACAGGTGTAAGTGGCCCATTCTAGATCTCTTGTTGTTTCAACACTCACAACTTGTTTACAAGCGGAGGGGATCCCTACAAAAGAAAAAAACCAACCACATGATAATGTTTTTAATTCTCAAGTTGTATAGATTTTTGATTGCACAAGATGAATTAAAACATATGGTCTATCTTGGCAGTTATATGGTCTCATTTAAATTTTAAATCTATATTAGACTGCCTGAACTTTGCACAAAAGGACTAAATATAACTCTTACTCACAGTATAAGATTTCATAGTCTCCTGAATTGGACACAAGATATTGTGAATTAACAGACCAATCCAGATGAGTAATGAAGCTGGAATGACCCTACAAAGAGAAAAATATTATATTAACTGCACTTACAGTATCTCTCAATGTGACAGTATTAATACAGTGCTACAAAACATACTTAAGTTGTTAAGATTGAACCAGGAGAAAAAAAGGTTACTTACCGAACATTTGCCAATTCTAGTGTACTTTCTTCCATTTTCACTTACGCCATATATATAAATACAGTTGTCATGGGAACCTATTGCCAAGAAGTTTCCATCTATAAACACAAAAGTGAAGAGTAATTATTCCTGTAAGAAAGAGCTTAGGCTAATTTTGAAAAGTTAGTGTGTCACAGACAGGAGGAACTGTTCTTAAAGGCCTTGATACCAAAAAATGGAAAAAAAAAAAAATTTTTTTTCTTTTTCAGTTGCATATTAACGCATGTTTCAAAATTACAAAACAGCAAGTTTATACAGCAAATATTACTGCTAAAAACGCATGACACTTCTGGAAGCAGCTACAGTCCATTTAGGGCTAACCTGATTGCAACAACCTGCACAGTTAAGTCATATTTGGTGTTTTCCTTCCCAGTGAAACCATACTGAGCATGTCAGGGAGGGAGGGAAAAGAAAACTAGAGCCTGAGACACCACCCATTCAGCATTACCAATGTTTCATGGCATATTTATTTTCAACTTCAGTATGGCAAGTGGAGAATTATTTTAAAACAAACCAACCCCAAATTTAATAAAAAAAATCAACACTTTTTTTTAACCAGTAAATAATCGCTCTCAAACCTGGTGAGTAACGCATTACAGACAGCTGTTCATTTCCATCTGTGTGTACAGTGACCAAGTCTTTTGTTTCTGTGTCAAACACAAACCACCTGTTGTAAATACAGAAAGAGGCCAATAAATCATTCCATAAGGAATTTAAACCTACTGTAATCTTGACCAACTTTTCTTCTGTCAAAATAGCATAAGTTTTAAACCAGCAAAAGAAAAACAGCAACTGCTATTCAGTTTGGTTTCTACTTTAACAGAAGGATAGTTTCTTTCCCGTGTTTTTTAACCATAAAACTGATCAGACATTGACCCTGATATCAGTCTTCAGATTCTAGTCTGTTTTACTATGCGTCATACATTAGAATAAAGTAAGCATTACGTATAATGACACTTCTCCTTTAATCACCCTCCTCTATGCTATGCTCACGTTTAAATTGATGCCTACCTTAAATCCTAGAGCAAAGGAAANTTAATTTGTGGAAACATGTAGAAGGGACAAAGATAAAATTTACATTTCAGTACTTGCATCAAATTATTAAAGACAAAGTAAATACTCCTCTCAAAGCTTCTCCTTTGATTTACTTTATTTAGTAAATCAAGTAAATTTAGTAACTAAAGTAAATCCTTTATTTAGGATTGATACACAATCCTAAATAATCTTGGCTCATAACCTATAGGCATTCTATATGTTCTCAGTTAAGTAGAACAGTTTTCAATACTAACAGCAAAGTCTGCCCTCAAGTGACATTAAAGGAGAGGATGAAGTTATGGTGAAGGCACTCCTCCCTCCTAAGACAGGCAACCAAGGTTAAACCCAGGGTCTGCCGTTGACCCACTATGTGACCAAGGGCTCAATCTGCCCTGTAAAATGGAGATACTACTTTTCACCCCGGTTTTGTCTGTCTTGTTACACTCTTCAGGCAGAACGGGTCTCTTAATATGCATTTTTACACTACGTCTAGCACAGTGGAACATTTGCCAAATTTTTGTTAAAGCCTCTGGTTGTCACTGCATTAGACATAATAAACCACTTGCTAAATTTTCCAATGAGCAACTTTTTTCTATGTGATTTCCTCTACGCTGCCCTACAGGCCTCAGAGAAGATCTCTGTACGCATCTGCAAAGTTAATTCATTATCTCAAACTCCTCTTTCAGCCTCTCCTTTGCCACGATGGACACAAAGATTTAACATTTAGGTCACTGGTATAGTGACAGCACCTCCCACGCACAGTCTCACTGCTAACCTAGACTTCCTGCCCTGTCCAAATCCATCTCCTCCCACTGATCTTAGATGGCCGCTCTCCCAGGGCAGAAACCATCTCTTCATTCTGTGTTCACGCAACACTCAGCAAACACAGGGTACCAGTCCAAGACTAGGGTTTCTAGGCACTAAGGCAATACGAATAAATTTCACTCTGAAATTTAATAGAAATCAACAGGGAATGAATATATGTCATGCATACATGAGCAAAACAAGACCATGAACTTGGACGTGAGCTGGAAAAATCATGTATTGTTTGTTGGTGCCCAAGGTGTAGCTCTGTGCATCTTACCTGCCGGTCAGTGTCCCTACTGCAACAACAGATGCTGAAGGATGAAAACCTGAAGACTGTGCTGGATCCTAAAATATTTCAGAAGGAAGCACGTTATTTTACCACTCCAAGTTATAACAAAAACACAGTTCAATTATATGCCTCAAGAACAGAGTAAGTGTCTCTTGTTGATTTTTGGGGGTTTTTTTGGTTTTGGTTTTTTTGGGGGTTTGTTTCTTTTTTTTTTTTAAGATACAAACTTGAAGGGAAAAAAGCATTTTTAACTGATTGAAATATTACCCAATAGATTTTTTTTTCCCCTCTGTACAAGGCCACTGTTTTCTTTTCTTCACTATCTAAAAATAACTTGGCAAGTGATTTCATAACGATAACATTGGCAAAGGCAGCTTCTCAACAAATCACAAACAAGTAAGAGATAAAAATAACTTATTAAATTAGAGCTGACCTAAGAATTAAGTATCAAAGCTGCAGTTTACCTACTGTCTAAAGGACAAGCAAGTACCTTATTCAACAAAGGTATGTACTGCTTTGCACAGAGGGGTAAAGCCTAACTTCTACACACACCAACACCTTTTTCAGCACCTGCCAGTTGCAGCTTAGTGGGAGATTAAGGACATAAACTGGGTTTCTTATTTTGATATGCAATGTTAAAATATTTTACTTTGTATAGTGTATTATTATGGAGACAGGTAGAATCGCAGTGTTTTTCTTGCAATTTAAACATATGCCTAAAAAACAAGGTAAACATTTTCTTTCTAATACTTATTCAGTTACAAAGAATGAGCTCCAGAACTCTACAGGTTATAGTAGAAAGCCCCAAAATAAATAGCTTTTTTTTTAGTGATACCTGACAAAAAATAATTTTAAAATGTAAGCAAAAAAATTCCAGTAACATATCTCAC
>WAAD01005040.1:394-25586 GCA_013389945.1 Fregata magnificens
TGCTCCAATTTCTCCCTCCAGTAAGTTTACTGAATACAGCGTTTTTCTTGCTACACCTTGCAATATTAAAAAACAGAGCTGATGTATGCAAGAACTAGGAATGTTTCTGAAGGCTGATTATCTTAAAAAAACAAGTAATGACGTTGGTATTTTATGTTGATCTGTGTTGGACTATAGCTGTGAGTGTTCCCAGTGTTTTGGGTGCTGCAGTAAATAAATTTGTTCAAAAATTGGAATGATTGTCCATATGCCACAGTAGCTTCTGCTTGCTTTAATTCTTATTGCTATGAGGGAGATTTTTTTACCCAGTATCTGACAAGTGACTACAAATTTCTTTTGTGTGTGTCATTGTCATAGCTTCTTTGTCATAGCTTGATATTATGAGAACAAAAGAAAGCTAGGGACCCTAGTGAAAATGTTAGAGAGGGATTAACAGAGCCTTGTAGCTATGGAGTTAAGCTGGGCTTCTGTTTTCAACTGCCAATGACATCTTGATTTATGCATACTGGGGATGTTTTTAAACACAGAAGCAATAGGAAATAAGACAGTTTGCTTCTAGCCTGTGTTTCCTGCAGGGCTTCTAGGCTTTGCCTTCCGGTTAGACAACAGCATTTGGAGCATAACCTTGTTGTTCCGTCCTCTTATTGCTGTTTATTTGTTTTGCTGGTTATGTAAAGCTCTGGGCTTTAATCTGTTCTCCCTTTGACCAAATATTCCTTGAAGATGTAAGTTGGGAATGTGCATGCAAAAGATCTCTTATGCACATCCTGTTTTCAAATTGTGTTATTTCCTTCAGTCTTGCGCTCCTACTGAGAATGTGGCTTGAAGGATGTCTTGTGCTTGCATCTGACAAAGTTGCTGAATGCTAAGGATAGAAGTGCATATGTTCATAAATGGTGTAAGAGTTGAACAACTAGCAAGGTTGTTTTAACTAATGGATGGATTTGTAGCTTTTTTTAGAAGTATTTTGTGATGATACAGGTATCTAAGTAGTCTAAATTGTGGTTCAGGTTTTTTTTCTCAGGGTGTGTATTAAGCAAAGGGTAGTCTGGTAGCAGTTTGAATATTCATGCTGTCATTATGGAACAGTGTAACCACAGATAAACTTGCACAAATGCTGAAAGCAGCAGCCTGGAACAGAAATATAAACTTCTCCCTTCCTACTGCTTTATTTATTTCGAATGTGCTGAGGTAAGCAAGCCTGCAAAGTTGAGATGGGTTAGCCGTAACATAACAGTTAACTACTGTGAAAACAAGACTTCTTCCATTACCAAGCACTACAGAGTGGTCTGTTGCTGGTCGCTTGCTAAAAGCACTTGCTAAAATGTGACATAATTTGCAATGCTAATAGTGTAACAACCTATTCCTGACATGCTGAAATACTTTTGAGGATTTCAATATATGCTCACTAGAAATATATTCATATGATTTTGCTTATGGGTTTAATACAAAAGCAGAATGATTGGTGGAAATTAAGTATTACAAAAGGAGGAGCTTTTAGAATGTATCAAAGGAGTTTTACTAGGAAGATGACTGTTATTAACCTTTAGCCCTGTATCAGTGGTCTTTTGTATTAAATTGCTAATACAAGGTACTGATTAGGATCTTCCCATTCAGCAAAATCATATTGCTTCATCTTCTTTTGTAGGCTACTGTAAAACAACCTCTTAACCTAACGTAGTTACGATGTTGATAAAAAGTAAAATATGCCTTAATCTATGTAAAAAACCATATGAGCGTAGAGGCTTTCCTGGTTCTCTAAGTGCTCTAAAACAATAAGACTATTTTTTGCTACAGGTACAGAGAATTTAACCATAATACCGCAGTATGGATTTAATCATTCAGCCCTTCCATGGTGTTCATGTCACTCATTTCTAATACTCTACCTAGTGTATTGTACCACTAGAAACTGTGGTATCTCTTGTTTTTGAGTTATGCTGAAATTTAGATAATAATTTTTGATTTCAACAGTGTTTGAGGCTGGACATACTGAATAAAATTGCAAATTTATAATGTGTAGTTTTTTGTTTAATTTTCTTAATTTTTTCCTGTTACAATTTCCCCCCCAATTTCTCCTATTGAGAATATTTTGCATCATTATACAGGAGAAATGGTGCTAATGTTTGTTTTGTCGTATAACGAATAAATCTGGTTTGGAAAGTTCCTCTCCCTAATTCCTATCTTTAAAGTCTTTGTTATGGTTCTAATTAGTAGGTATTAGCATATGTATCAAAATGCAGAATGTGCAAGTACTATTTGGAAAATTAAATGCTAGGTTTAGCTCATCATTTTTGTATCATTTGGATTTATTTTGAACAAAACATTAGCACACTGAAGTATGAAAACTATAAAATTATGGGAGAAAATCAACATCAATAAAAATCTGTCTTACACATGGCTTTTCCTCTCTTAGTATCCATGCAGCTGGGCAAAAAAAGAGCAATATAACAAATATGTTGCTACTCTTCATGACTGAGACTGGAGAAGGTAAAATGTGGAATTATCAATGTGGAGTTGAAAATGTAAAAACATTAAAGTGGTTTTATAGTATTGAGAGGGAGGAAATGGGGTGGATCACTTTGGGGAGGAGGAGAATTTTTCTCTTGCGGCAAAACAAGCATGTATTTGTTTTTCTGGTTGCAATAACATGCCACCCAACGTAAACGTTGGTACCACTACATCTGTAATAATCACAGCCATAGGGCTAGAAGAGCAGGCCTCAGCCCCAGTGAGCTCTGGCTACGTTAGGAGTTGTGCCCAATCACTTCTACTGTGATCCTTCTTCTGTTCTTAAAAACTCCTCTTCTGGAGAAGGTGAGAAGAGAGGTATTGACTGCTGTGGAACTTCTTAATTTTGCATCTCTTGATTTTTTTTTNNTTCCTAATACATATACTTTACTTCTGCTCCAGAAGAGGGTTTTAGCAACAACTGAAGGATATGTAAAGGCAACCTTGAAGACTTTTCTGTGGACCTGATGTTTAAATATACAGATTTACAAGGAGTAACAGGTCTTTGTAAAAAGCACCACAGTATTCTATAACAAAAATCTTGGTATCACACAAAGACTATGTATTTTATGCCATAGTTCCCTGAGCACTTTGGGCCAACTGGACTGCCATGAGAAGTGCTCTCTTCTCACTACTCCAGCTGTTTGTTCCCCTCTCTTTGCCAGCTCAAGTGCTTGAGGGGTCTCATTAGGAATTGGATTCTGCTAGTGATGCACGTTAAAGCTAATGGAAAGAAAACAGCATTTTGGTTTAACTAGGATCAGTTCCTGATCCAATTCACTGTACTGCTGCACAAATACCTCTGCATGGGAGAGGCACAGAGGGAAGGTTGAGAGACCAGGGGTGATGGAGGGGTAGTGGGATCAACTCTGGTGGTGGTAGTGACAGTTTGATGGCTTAATGTATTTGTGGAACTGTGACATTAGGTGCTATGGTCTCTCTCAGAAACTTGTTAGGTACTAGACAAGATGAAACACATTTTTTTTTCCTGTAAAACAGGCTAAAATAATCAATTTTCAGTTAAGTAGTATGTCCTCTGAGAAATAAATAATTGTTCAAATGTCTATAAAGTTGTTCCTCTCATTTGCTACAACTGTGGATCCAGAAATGTCATGGTGACAGAATATACTTCTGTTTGGAGGAAGAAAAGTAACTTCAAATCTGACAACAAAGTGTAATCAGTCAGGATGGCAAAATCAGGCTGCCCTGGTAAACAGAAGAGTAGAGGGGCCCAGGGCAATTGCAGAAACAAGCTGCATGTCAGCTTGCCAGGTATCCTGTTTAATTGCTGCAGATCTCCTGAGGGTTTGTGGTGATGGTTTGTACGTACATGTGTGAATTTTTTTGGGAAAATGCTAATTAGGTTGATATGTTTTAACAGATACTTTAGGACACTTTCCATTAATGTAGTTTTCAGCTGAGATTTAGCCTTTCTAACTTGATTATCATTGTTGGAAGAATAGTTTGTACATCAGCTTATTTTCTGCTAAAATTATACTAGCTCTCTTGTATTCAAGTTGCTTTGCTACAGCAAAGTGAATGCAAATCAGACTCATTCTGTATCGTTTCTTTTGTGTTCTCTCACCCTCTATGGTAATAGCCAGCAAAAAGCTCAACTCCAAGTTATATCGCTCTTTTGCTAGTTTTTTCTGCTGACATAAAAATCCCTAACTGGCATGCTGTGTATCCTGGGGACAGGAATGGATTCCCTTTGTGAGTAGTCAGATGTAATCTTTTGGTAAAGGACTGACTTTGATAAGCACATTGCCCATTGCTGGATGCAGCTGTTATGCATGAAATCCTGTTTATTGAGTATGTGATTATAGAAGAATAATGATAAACGTCTTCCCTGTGTCTTAGTGCCACAGATGGTAAACTCATGCTGGTCAGGGGACCAAACAGAAGTTAGGAAGTAGGATGTGCATCACATACTGTCTATTGCTACATGCTGCCAGCCAGATGTTTTGTGGTGTGAAAATCCAGCATGTAACTTACAAAACAAAAATATACTTTGATATGAAATGACATGAAGTTCTTGACTAAAATAAATTATAACAGACCATTCTCAATTCGCTTTCTTTGCAAGTTGTACTTTGTTTTGTGTGTGACTCACTGAAGATGCCTATAATCGTGTTCAACCTGAAGTCACCTAGCTGCTGTTCAGAGTACATTCATTATTGTGACTCAGTTAACTCTTAACATTTCTGATTTTGTGCACTTTTTTCCAGTAATGTTTGCGCTTCCAGGATGCAGGGGGCACTGTGTCAATACACTTGTTACAGGACCAAGCATGCTGTGCTCAGATGCAGTGCTTTAGAGGTCTCCAGTGTATTGTGAAATGCAGGCATGTAGGTTTGTCAGGAGCAGCTGTTTTTGTTCTGAGGACGGATCCATCTGGGGCGGAGGGGGGAGAGAGAGCGCTGGTGGCTTTTAGAGATTAACTGGTGACAGTTTTGCTTGGGAAGTGTACCAAGTTTTAGCAGAGCTACTGTAACAGAGATAGAAGGTGAAAAGGGATGGTGAAAAAACCACAAGCTCTACTAATCTTTTTGTGTCAGAAGAAGCCTTCAGGATTTGGTTATCTGCATGTGGGTCTAATTGCAGCCTTGATTAAAGGAGAGCCTAACACTTCCTACTTCAGTAAAGATCTGGCTGAGCTGTTATAGAGGACATTTGGACATACAAGGCCTAGATGAGGAGTCAGAGCAGCTGTGTCCTTGTGCAGGCGAGAGGGAGGCTGTCTGGTTTATTGGATTACCTCTTGTCAGATCATGGCAATGCATGCTTCTTAAATCCCTTGGGGTAGGGAGGGAGTGTCGAAGAAGGGATGGCTTATTTTAGGTAAACTGATTTAGACAGCAGTCCATTTTCTTGTTCCTTTTCTGCTGAGAAATGTGGGAACATTTCACGAAAGGGTAATGTTGAATCTTTGAAATGTTCATGTCTGGTGTTGTGGTATTTTGTGGGCAGAAGCTGCATGGCAGGTGTGAGCTGGGCAGAGGGCCTACAGCAGCTTGATTAGTTTCTGCACCTTTTGTTTAACTTCAGGAAGTGGTGGGTGAGTGCCTGCTTTTGATGCTATTCCTACTCTCCTGCTTCTCCTCTCATCCTTTTTCCTAAGCTTATGCTGGTTAAGGGTTGGCAGTAAGCATTCATTCACTGCTTCCTTTTCTAGTAACCGTGAAATCTTTCCATAGTGAAAAAGCAGTGAAAGATTTCTGGGTTTAATATAGCTGTGGGAACCTCATGTATTTGGGGAAAGTACTACAGGTTTTGTGGGATCTTCAGCACTCTTGTCTGTTATGGAGTTATTAGTATGCTCGGGTCTCCTGTCAGTTTCTTAATATACGAAGCAAATGCTTTGCTCTCCAACTGAGCAGAAGGGACTTGGGAGAATAATGCCTTTCAAACAAGTACCATATTTTGGTTGATTATCTTTATCTTGGAAGGGACAGCCTTGCTCCTGCGTGTCAGACTGTAGTTCTGTACTGTCTCTTGCTGTGCTTGGAGAACTTCTAGTTACTACACAGGAATGGATTCCGCTTTCTCAAAGAAGAAGGTCTCCTGTCTTTTGCAGCTTAGACCCTGCTGATATAGCACTGGCTGATCTGAGAAGTGGGAGAATGAGAGATATATTTTGGGACCATAAGTTAGACAGAAGAGGCAAGTCAGCAAATACAGCCTCTTCAGAAGAAAAGATGCAATGTTTGAATTGCACAGTAGACATAGAACAACTTTGTGTTGTAAATGAGTAAGAACTTGCCCTGTTCATATACTCTGTATGGCTGTGACAGTCAACTTGGTGTCCAGAGTTTTGCAAGTGATACAGCTGGAGTTCTTAATCTTGTCTTTTAAGCATAATGAGTGCTTGCTTGAAAATGCTTTTAAGTAGCATTTTTCACTCCCTCAGAGCACAGTCATATAAAAAGGCTGATTTAAGCTGCGGTGCCGCTGAGGAAAAGGAGGATGGGATTTTCCTGGATCAGTTCTGCCATTAGCAGAATATTGCTGCTTGGTTAGTTTGTCATCTTTAGGAGACTGCGAGATGCTGCACCAACAATTTGTGTCTGCGCTCAGTGAGTGGGGGACAAGAACTTTGTGGGATGGAGAGAGTTAATGGGGGGCAAAGAGATACAGGCATGCCTTTTAATGTTGATAATAAACTGATTGTCATTTGTAGAAAATGGTAATTAATAAATCAGCTATGACTGAATAGTCCTAGATATAAGCATAAGACTGTAAAGTTTCAGAGGCTGTTTGGAAGGGATTTGTAGAGGATCACTAAATTAAGAGGCTGATGGCACTTGGGTGATTCTTTAATTTAACAAAAAACTTCATTAAAAATATGGAAGAAATATTTTGAATGAGTGATCTGTGTGGATTTGAGCACTTAGAGTTGTGCTATATCCAGCTCTCACCTGTTTCCTAAAATTAAGACTTATAAAGTCCTCTAGTTTAATTGTAAACTTCACAGATTTTTTTTCCTCCTCACTGTAGCATGCTCTACTCGGTGTAATTGGGAACATTTTACAATGGTAATGAACTTGGCAAGAGAAGAGCACTTTGCCTGCTGCCAGAGTAAAGCAAATAAACAAATAAGGAAAACAAAAGAAGATCCCTCCCTGTCCCATCGGCGGGTTGCAGGAGCGGCTGGCACCACTGGCCATGCTGGCGGAAGAGTGGAATGTGCATTCCATGCAGATGGCCTGGACCCCGGCCACCCCAGCAGAGCAGAAAATACCATGCTCTCAGCCATGCCACTTGTGATTTAATTGGAACCGAAGCTAACTTTAAGAAGTGGTGCATCATCAATTAAAACTGTTTTTCTGTGTTTCCAAAAATTACACAATGGTTTTGATGTCCTCTTGTTTGCTCAGGAGAAGCTGAATTCTTCCATCAGATAAACGTTAGTGGGATCTTCATCTTAAGGATAACATCTTTCCTTCTTGGTGCACCTTGCCGCTAACAAAGTATCCCCATCTGAAGAGAGCACAGGCATCACTTGAAGAGAGTAATTTTTCTATAGTCATCTCTTCTGGTTGTCAGCAAAATATTGGCCTTCTGCTTTCAAGAATGGTGAAATAATGCTTCCCATGTAGCAAATACCAGTGCTGTTGCTCAGGAGCATTTGGGACAGCTGGTTGTACTTCCAGACTGATTTATGTATATAGTTGTGGTGATCAATACTAACTCCTGGTAAAACAAAAGTGAATACACCTTGTAGTACTCTTGCAGAAACTTGCACTCACAAACTCTGACCTGGGGTCTGAGTATTTTATATATTAAGATTGACTGCAGAAGAAAT
The DNA here is from genome assembly GCA_013389945.1 of Fregata magnificens. Classification (NCBI taxonomy): domain Eukaryota; kingdom Metazoa; phylum Chordata; class Aves; order Suliformes; family Fregatidae; genus Fregata; species Fregata magnificens. The sequence continues at coordinate 8,208 of WAAD01005040.1, forward strand.
ACGGTGGTTTGTGCAAGACCAAGTACTCATCTGAGCTTATCTTGCATTTTGCTGCCTATAGCACTGATTACAATAACAGTTTCTTACCATTCATCAAATCTGCAGGTAGCATGAGAGAGGAATGGTGCTCGTTTCCTGTAGCTTACGTATTGTTTGGTCGGTCACCATTAAGGAAGCAAAACACCGTAACCTTAATTGAAGGATACAATAATGATGTTTTGTAGTTATTTAGCAGGCAAAATCTGACACCATTAAGGAAGTAGAACACCCTGTCCTTAATTGAAGGATATGATAATGATGCTTTGTAGCCATTTAGTAGGCAAAATCTGTGATTAGTGTCACGTATTGTTTTAGAATTTGGAGAAGGAGCAGCTAATGTTTGTGGGATTAAATAATTTTAGGAAGAACATGGAAAATTACTTCACCTAATTCTACAGTGAAGTCTTTACACAGTGAAACGCAGGCTGGTAGTTCAATGCTTCCTGATGTTTGGTAAGAAATTGTTCCTCACAACTGATGGGAGTGTAAAAGCTGGGGTATGGCTTCCACTAAGTGTTTAATGACTGGGATGACACTGCTGTTTAGAAAACTATGTTAAAGTAGTCTGTTTCCAGCAAAATATTTCAAGAATGCTATGCAAATCCATATATTAGAATAACAAAGCACAAATCGGATTGTCTTGCTAGAGGCCAACGGCAGTTTAAAGCCAATGCTACCTAGACAGCCATTGAAAGCCTTGTGAAACAGGGATGCACCCAGTGTGCAGGTACCTACCATCTGCATGTCCCCAGTGCAAGAATGCAGAGGGAAGGGTGAAACTCATCAATATTCTTTGGCTTGCAAGATTGCATTGTGGCCTGATGTATTGGTTCTGGGGACTGTGCAGCTGTGAAAGAACATAACTGTAAGCTGGAAGTATTTCCTTGTGATGAAAACAGCCAGCAGCTGTTGGATGAGTGTCTTTTGTTGCCCTACCAGAGTTTGATACAAGTTTGAGTATCACAACATGGACCTGTTTGAAAACTTTGTGTTGCACTGGGGCATTTTTATGTGCAGGTGAGTGCATGGTAGTTACCCCTGCATTATTTTCACACTGAAGATGAAAGTGCAAAAAACCAGCTCCAAAGCCAGCAGTACCTTATAAGATTTGGTGTATTTCTTTTCCGATATTTGTACTTCAACTTGCAGCTCTTAAATTCTTACTGATAACATTTTGCAAACCTTCACAAGACTTAACTGTTGCACAGATCAGTTTGCTTTGCTTTTACATAAGCATGGTTTAATTGTACAAGTTTCATGCTAATGTTGGCTATGACTACGCTAGGCCTCTAATTTTCTATGAAATGTTTTTTTCCTCAGTTTAACACTGCTTGCTTTCAGATACAAACAAGAGGACAGATTACTTGCAGTGCCAGATAAATGTGTACTTGGCTGTCTGATGAAAAACTAACTTTTTCATTTTTTTCTTCTGTGTATATTTCATAATGTCTGTTTTAAAATGTCCAAAGGCAATTACCAAAACCAAATCAATGCTGGATAATTAGAAGAGAAATGTACTGCCTGGAGTCGCTTATTCTAATATCACCTTCCTGCTAACTACAATTAGAGGAAAAGAATTACATTAGTCACTTGAAAATGGCAGCAATCCCTGTTTTAAGAAGCCATGTAGCTTTTTCCACTGTTCTCAGCACCCCTTTGTCTGCTTGGTCAAGCTCAAGAGAGAAACCTGGAAGTACACTGTGCATTGTGTTTTGAATTGCTGTTTCTTCATTAGCCAGTGTTCTTCACCAGGATTTATAATTATGGTGCTGTGAATTCTGTTAACTAATGCATTTTAGGTTCTGTTTAGTTTAGCTATTCTTGATGATGAATCAGTTTATTTCTTGCCCAAGTTGCTTGGAGGAGCATCCGTGCACCTATCCCACCAAGGCCTTCCAGGAGAAACTAGTCTCTGAGCTCTCTTCTCTGGGCGGGACCTGGTGGCTGTGGGCATGTCACCCCAGTTTGAAGCTGTCAGCTGCCACCTCCTGAGCAGATGAAGAAGCTGCTGCCGCCAGTGCAAGCTTTATCCAGCAGGCCATGGAAGACCAGTGGTAGTGGGGCTGTCTGATTACTTCAAGGGTATCCTGAAGGAACAGAGATTTTTCAGCTTTTTGTGTGACAATTTGGCAAGTGTTAGCTGGTATTTTTCAGCACAGGCCAACCTCTGAACTTGGTTTTTAAGGGTGAAAGAAATAGAGAAACATACTATCCATAAACACAAATGTAACAACATGCACTGCAGCGGTTACTAGAAAAGAAGAGCATGTGGACGAGGATATATGATATTCCATTCAGTTAAGGGCTGGGAGGTGTTTGTGCACAAATGTGTACATGTATTTGAGAGAACATAGGCTGCTCCAAAATATGCTGTAGTTTTCAATGATGTCTTGCACAATAAAGTTTACCAGTGCATTTTCTTGACAAACTAATGGTCTAAGTTCTTGAAATAACTTGTCCATGTGAATAAATGAAAGAGGAAGTATTTCACAACAGTATTTTCATGAGGATTTTGTTATAAAAATGTGTAAAATAAGAAGTAATAAAGTAGCCTCAAATATGAAAGGTTTGGGTTTGGCTTTTTTTGTTCTTAAGTGCACGTTCCCTCTTTCAACCCTGTTCTTAAATAACTGAAAATAGGAAAAAAACCCCAGAGAAATAGTTCAATAGTTCAAAACATACACAATATCCAAAGTAATTTCCAAAGCTGCTAGATTCTCAGATAAAGAAATGAGAAGGTGAGACATGGAGTAATATTGCTAAGAGAGAGGGGTGGGGTTTTTTCGCAGCCTATAATATCTGTTCTTCCAGCCCCCCATCCCCAGAAGCTATTTGGTTGCCTTTAGGTATTGTAATGCATCAAGGCCAGAGAGCACTATGAAAGAGAAATGGGGAGCGCTGTTGGTGCAAGAGTGCTTTCTGACTGCAGGTAACTGGTGATTTGCAGAGTAGGAAACATGCAGAGGGGACTCCAGCAATCTGTGGCATATCAGTTGTTGGGGAAATACTGAATAAGAAAAAGTAATGAAGTATTTTGTAGAATATTGGATAGTATTTAACTACTTTGTTCAGCATAACTAAAAAACCCCAACAAACATTGGTGTTCCTGGAAGTTGTTGAATTCATGGTTGTAGAGCCTGGAATCAGGTACAAAGCATAGGTGGCAGAAAATGCAATCTGCATTTGTTATGCTGAACATGTACCATAGATCTATTGCAGAGAAATGAATGTGAAAAGTTATCTAGATCTCTATCCTCACTGAATCCTTGAAGAACCATTTCTGATGAGGCTGATAAAATTCTTCTAAACTTGCTCCTTGCAAGTAAATTTCCTTACATTTCCAGAGGGAGGGAGGAAGAGAATTCTGCTATGTTCATAATACATATTTGCTAGGAGAATTTGCTAAGAAATGTTGGTGAACATGGAATAAAATACTCTTTTTAGAAGCGGAGCTGCTGCTGTTGTGACTAACTGGATTTCAGATTTTCTTGCTGTGGCCACAGAGTGCTAGTTTAGGACTCTAAGAGATCTGGATTTTTATTTTGAATTTGGCTATTAGCATGCTAGGTGACTTCAGACACATCTCTCCAGTTCCTTTTTGTCTGTCATTTCCCATCTCTAAAATGGTTAACTCCCAGGTAAGTCATTGAGATCTGCTGATAAAAATTAATTTAGAAAGACTTGGATATGGTTATATCCTTGAGATATTTAATCTGCATCTTATTAAGCTGGTAAGAGGGCTGGAACATTGGTAGGTATGATAAATATCTAGATAGGCAGAGGGACAAATGCCGCTCCCCCCCCCGCCCCCCCTCCCGCCCCCTCCGATGACTTTGGTATTAACACAACACTGTGGTACCAGAAAATGCAGCACACCTTTAATGTTAGGAAAGTGATATCACCAGTAACTCCAGACTGTGGTTGAATTTCATACTGTGTGTCTTCCCTCCACAGTGTAAGACTGGGCTACATCAGTTGCAGTTTATTTTCAATGGGTCAGTATGGATATAGTTATCTATATGAGCTTTGCTCTCACCTGTTGATTTTGGAGAAACTTTATGGGTGCTGGTTCTACAGTGATTGCTGGCACACCACCTAAGTGATGGCTAGTAACCTACATTTACTATTGCAGCAGCACTGTTGTAGGCCCAAAGAAGGAGCCGTAGTCAGAAGAATAACTTAGTTTTCGACTGCTAGAAAGAATCTTGCAAATCACATCAAAAGTGGCTATTCTGTGTACATTTTGTACTTTTCAGTCTAACAGGGAAATTTTTGCTTGGGTAATAGCCTAATTTGCAGAAGCAATATTGTACACAGTAGTGAAGAATTCAAGCACCTTTGAATTCCAGCTAAATGGAAAAATTTACAGCAAACCATTTGAAGAAAGAAGCTGAAATTTCTGTACTGTACAGGTGTATTTATGTGGGTTTCTGGAAAACTGTACTTTATAAATGGAATCTTTTCCCTGAAATAGCAAAAATCTGACTTTTTTCTAAGCCATGCTGTCAAAAATGCTTATACTTTGATTAACTGGATAATAAGAAATAACTGCACTGTTGTAGCCCATGAAATAAGTGATAGTGAGGATGATGTTTTGAAACATAATGATTTCAATTCTGCTTGGCTTGTTTATACATTTAAAAAAGTAAGAAAGAATTGGCAATAGAGGTACTATTGTATTTTGTTTCTAAGTTACCTGTGAAACGGTACCAGGAATTTAAGATACATCTGGCATTACAATAAGCTGAATGAGTTCTGGCAGCATTTACAGTTGAAAGCTCTAAACAGTGTTTTGAGTACTTCACTTTTCAGGGTAGATACATCTCCTCCTTGCACCACATTTTCAAGGGAGCCTCTGAAAAAGGCAGTGATGCAGCAGGTTTGTCAAAGAGGCATACTTTACCATCCTGGATGGGTTTTTTTGCCTAGAATATTTCCAGGCCTGAGTCAGAGGGAAGGAAATGTGACACCCTCAGGTCCTGTGGCTTCAGCTTAGATTTCCATCTACGTTGTTGCTCAGGCTTTGAGTTTCTTGTTGTTGCTTTACTGGTAACATGATAACTATGAACACATTTTTCACTAATAATTTTTCCACAGTGGTCTGGGACATGCTTGTCTGACGAGAGGAGTATAACAGCAAACAACATATTTAAAATTAGTTTGTCAGTTGTGTTTAGTTATCTTCAGAAAACATAGTACCCTGATTTTCATTAAAAACCCCCTCCATCTTCATTATCAACTTTTAAATCTGTAATGCATTTACCTGTTAGATAACACATGATTTAAATGTATTGTACATGACTGAGGGTTTCCAAGGGTGATTTCCCTCTGCTGTGGACTACTGTATCTTCACAAGCGTTTTTTGCAGTCCCTGAGAAGGTAGTTCTTTGAAAGATTCCAATATCTAAAGAAGTGGTTTCCTTCAGAAAGGAAAATGATTTCGGGCTGAGAACTTTCTTTAAGAGGAAGACCACCACTAATATTAAGGATCTGAAATATTCATTCATCTCTTCCTGACCTATTGATGAATTGTGCTTCAGTTTTTTTAATTTAAAGCCATCTTTCTGCTTGTCAAGTAAGAATACCACCTGATATGAGGTGCATCTCATTAGACTGTGGGATTTCTGTGAGAGAACTGAGACCTTTATGAAGGGGAAACTCTTCTCTTGCCTTTTGCTTTGCTGCTGCCCTGTCTTTAAGCTGCTGCCCTAAATTGACAGCTATGCAGAGCTGTGTAGCTTCTTAAGCTTAGCAAGTTATAAATGGTATTCTTCATAACGACCTTGGGAGGTGAATATTGTGTTTCCCAGGCATACATGGAGAAGATGGAGAGTGTTGTGCTTTGGGTCTCTTAGTGACATATTTCCAAAGGAACGTTGTGCAGCCTCAAGCAAATCAAGAAGATACATGTTTACATGAAGGATGCTGCTGCTTCTATTGCAAGTATAATTCTGGAAGTGTAATGAGAATGAGAGGAAGTGGAGGACTTCCTGCATTAGTTTTTGTGGCTGTGTGAAGGGGCTCTCTAAATTGCAGCTGTGTTGCACAACTGATAAAAGTTACGTTAGGCTCGGATAAGTCTCTTGAGATGTGGACTAATATAGCTTTTTGTGCTGCATGCATGATGGTTAAATTTTTATTAACCTGGAAGTCAGAACAACAGTGATAATGACTTATATGCTACTTGTCTCTCTATTTTACCTTAAGTCTATTACTTTCCCATGGAATCTATTAATGCTAGACTATGTCCTTAAAATATGGTTCACCCCTTTGGGAAAAGCTTCCACAGTAAACTAAGTACTTAGCATGTGAGTAAAGGGTCTGCGTAAGGTGGGAGAAAGAAAAGGGTAATGCGGGGCCTTTAACATAGTGGTGGTATATCCCCCTTACAGGTCTCTAGGCAAGAAAGGGAGAAATACTAAATGGGAAAGGATTCATTTTATTTGGGAAAAGCTCAGGATATACGTGGTGTGCTAGAGGGAAGATAGTTAATTAAATTCCTTTCTGAAACATCCAAACTACTGTTATCTGATTTCTAGATTTTTGGATTGCGCTTAATGCTGTGCTGGATGAGACTACCTAATTAATGATTGTATTTGACTCCTGCATGATGGGTTTATAAACTGAATTGATGAAATGTTACTAAATGTATTTTATTGTCTTTTTGATGATGACTATTAAAGTGTTAATCATGTTTATCTGTTCAATATTTTGTTTTACAGTATCTTTACAGTGGCTTTAGTGAGTGTTTCTCTATTTACTCAACTTACAGTGTTAGTTTCTTTTTCAACTTCTAAGTTTGCCTGCATGACTTTTTTTATTAAGGTCTGGGACCTTGATGAACTTTACTATAGGGTTGAAGGGTGATTTTTAAGGCCAGTATGTGGGACATTTATTTAAGGTTTAAGGAGAAATGAAGACTATCTCTCTTCTGCCTTTGACTTCTGTGCTTTTGTGGGGGTGTGCTTTTGTACCCTGTAAATAGCAGGGGAAGTGCAGGTTTTGGAAAGTGCTTTTTTCATATCTGTGGATGAGAAGTATTACTGTGCTGGTCAGCTGGTCAGTGAGAGAGCTTTTCAGAAACAGTAAAGCATGCTGGATTTAATTAGCTTAGCCTTNATCAAATATAATGTAGTCATGTTAGGGGAAAAAAACCGTAGGTGAATATGGCTTGTTGCTTCTGGGTATTTTTTATCAGAGAAAAGAATACCTTCTGAAAATCAACTTGATTTTCCTGTTGTGCTCTACTGCAGGTGTGGATAGCCCGTATTAAACCAGGCAAACTAGAACAGTACTGGTTCCCAGCAACCCAAAGAGTGTGTGTTTGCCTCCGATAACTGTAGTATGTTTAACATCACATATTCAAAGATAATTGAGGAGTCCTCTACTTTCAATGCAGAATAAGGTGGATTAGGTCATTCTCTGTTAAGGATATAATGCTGACATTGCTAATTAGCTAGACATAAAAGATTTTATGATGAGATACTGATCTTGTGGTTTAGGTTACTGTAAAAAAACCCCAGAAAACTCTTTAAAAGCAGAGACCAAAGACAAGGATGGCAGTCACACTGTAAAAGCTGGTCCATTATGTAACATTAGGATGAAAAGCAGCAGGGAGAAGCTGAATTTCCAGAGCCCAGCTGCTTCCCTGTGTGCAATGCTGTAGATAATGCAGGAAATAATTAGTATAAATGTGCATTCAAAAGAATGCTTAAATTTTCCAAGTGCATAAAAAGGCTGGACACTTTAAGTTTTTCGTATTAATTGCAGGCCACATATGTTTACCTTTTTCTGTGTGTGTTGATATCTTTCTCAACAGTGTTACCCAGAGAACCAAAACGTAGATTTCTTTAAGGGGCTCATTCAGGAGTTGACTCTTCCCCACAGGCTGTATCAGGTGGGAAAACTAAGTTTGCTATCAGTTCTTCTTTGGCTGGCTTTAAGGTTTTAGTTATTTTATCTATGTAGGTGTGAGAGTTCCAAACATGGACTAGTCTGCCTGTTCAACTGCATGTGTTATAATTCTCCTGTAGTGTTGGGCGAGGACAACATTCCAGAATATGTCAGTGTTCTCAGGCTTCATAAGAAACATCTCAAAGGTCAGACAGAGTGAGCATGCTAATTAAGGAGAAAAATGTTTTGTTTCCATACATTCATATATCAGTAGTAAATTCAGAAATACTTTCCATTACTTTTTTATAATTCCTATTTATTGCATCAATATTACTTTCCAAGGAAGTGACTGCAACTACCATTTAGTATTTTTCTCCAGATAGTTTTCTTTAGGAAGCTTGTTCTGATTGGCTATTTTAAATTGTAGTGTTCAAATTTTGTCACAGTATTACAAACAAGGGTTTGGTTTTTTTAACTGCTTAGCCTCTTTTGCTGGAATGGTGTTTGGTTCACATCTTCATCCTTTTTTATAGTTGAGAGCTGCAGACACCATAAGCATAACTGCACTTTGCATGAAATCTCAGGCAAGGAGTATCAGTGAGGATACTGGCAACAGAATTATTTGATGTCTTTGGTTACTAAATATATGAAACTGATATAACATGTAGAAAGACTCATCAGTGAAGCTCATGTAATCTGTTATTGTAGTCCACACTTCTAACTTGACTTCCTTTTAAACATACAGAAGAAGCCTACATGGATTAAAGGTCACGGTGTGTGTCTTGCTGTCAGAGTGCATCATTATGGCAAATTGATGCATTTTGTTCCGTGCCCTCAGTCTCTATGGGTTGTAATTTCTATGAAAGGTGGAGATGACTAGACTTGTTTTGTTTTATTATTGTAAGGTGAAACAGGCATGAATTTCTTGTGGTTCTGAGCTTTCTGCCCAGTTCTTGCACTCTGGGTGAGTTATCTGCCTGGAACACTCTTCTTGTAATCATACTATTTGCATGCAGTTCTCTGCATAGCCTGCATAGTTCTGCATAGTTCTCTGCTGCCGCCTGACTCCAGCCTTATTTTTATGAAGTTTTGCTGTTTAAAATATTCATGATGGAGGGATGTGCTGAAAAGTGGATTTAGAATATGCTTCTCTTGACAGACAGGTCTCTCCTGTGGTTCCTTGGAGGGATCTTTGGAATTTAATGAATTTTTATTCTGTAGGATGATAAATCAAATTGAAGTTGTGGATTTAAAAAATTATACGTCAGTTCCTGCTAGCCCGTTCATGCGATGGATGCTTTTCTTATGCTTGCAGACTAAGTGGTTCAGCAGGCATAATATCTTCCAGCCAAAGAAACTAAGCATATGGCAGCTGAAGTAAAAAAGTGATAAAGCATGGTGAGGCTGCCAAGCAGAAAGATACTGCTATAATGACAAAGCATGTGGCAGCACTCAGGGCTTTCAGAGAGATAATCTAGCTGTGACGCTTTTGATTTCTAAGGAAGAAATTGCTAGAAACATGATGCAGTTTTATCTCAACAAAACTGACTTGGACTAGGCTAGGTGCGTTGTTGCTTCTACTGTTGCAGGAACAATTTGGCTGTATCTGGTTTTTTTAAAGTGCTATATATAGCCTTTCCTTAAAAAAAAAAAAAAAAAAAAATTTTAAAAATGGTACCTTTTTTTCTAGTTTCAGGGTACCTCTTTTCTCAGCTTCAGTGTGTTCCTTCAGTTCTGTGGTAATGAGGTGTACCTCTCCATAAGTGAAATGTGGTCTATCTATTCTTGAATGCAGTGATTAGTCCTGCCAGTAAACTAACCCATACCACCACATGTGATATTTGCACGTAAGCGTAGCTGAAGCAAAGTAGGGGGCAAAAGGAGATTATTCAGTAAAAACTGATAGTTCGAGATGAGTAACCTTTTTGATAGGTTCATATGGGGGTCAGAGTGAGAACAGTAGCTTTGAAACTTTTATGTATTAGATGTCATTTTTAGACTGAAGCTTTGATTTCATGAAGAGGAATTATCAAAACTTAATTTAAACACAGGATTTTCACTTGCCAGTGATGACAGAATCTTTTGCTTTGGCATGCTGGGTTTTTTTAAGGTCTTTAATTCATTGTTGTTAATACACAAATGGGCTTTTGGCCTCCTGTCCATCAGCGATTTTGGTCTTGCTCCATTAACTGTAAAAATTAAGATACGCTTCTATGTTTTGGAATAAAGACAGACAGACTGAGTTGGATTTTTTTGATAAAGACCTGATAGTTTAATCTTAAAGACCACAGTGTGGAAAGGTGAGGTAAATTGGTTCAGGTTATATACTGGGGTATAATTAATCTCTTCTGTTGGTTTTAAAATCTATTAATAAATTTAATATTGTTTTGTTCTACTGTATCTGGGCTCCTTTTTAGGTAACAGCCACCAACAGTGAAAAGTATAGAGGGCTTCATAGAGGCTGCGAACTTTTTTTTTTTTTCCCCTTCAGTAAAAGGCTGCCTTTTTTTTTTTTTTTAATTAAAAGGGGCAACCACGATCTGCCTTGAACAACCTAGGATGTGTTCAATTATTTTCTTTAAAAGAGAAAGTCTGTCCTTCGCACAGAAGCATGGTGTGAAGTGAGAGGTCATTCAGAGTTGGAGCCAGTATAGCTTAGAGAACAGGAAGAATAAAATATTCAGTGTTATTTAAAACAAGCACTTCTTTTAATATGTGAAGTTTAATATGCACTCTAAGAAATAGATTCGAAGGGTACCATGCAGCAATGGACCAGGCCCTCCTCTCCTTGCCAGCTGAGTAATCGCTCTTTATTTTTTTCTGATACAATCATTGCTGAAAAGTGAAACCGAGACTGGACTCTGGATTACTGTGTGTGACGTGATGGTCATTACCTTTTTGGGGAAGGGGACCTGATGGCCAGCCCCGCAAGGTGTGCAGGCAGCGGGCTCCCTCTGCAGCTGGTTGATGCCAGCGCTCCTGTGGAGGTCGGTGCACTGTGGTGAGGTTGGGGTGTTTTGGATGATTTTGAGGGAATGGAGTCAGCCTCCAGCTATGGAAACTTTCTGAAGTGCACTCAATGTCTTCACAGTGACTTTTAAAATCTCCTGGTGACTTCTGCCAGTTGAGGATTCGGGGCTGTGATACAGGCTCTCCCAGCTCCTGGGCATCAGAAAACTGAGGTGCTTCTGAAGTGATGTACTTTCCTCTATTTTGAGTGGCATGCTTACATCTTTTCTACGGGTTCAGAGACCCTGCATTCAACCAGTTCAAACTTTGTGCTCCTTAATGTTCCAAGCAAACGTATTGTTCAGCCAAATTATATTTATGTTGCTAAAAGTATGCCACTTTCAGATTTTGTACAGTATTTCAATCCTTAAGTTATTCAGGGTTTCAGGTTGTTATGTCTAAATATCAAAGTGGAGCAACTGATTGAAAATAGAAACATTGCAAAGTTTGTATCGGAGAAAGTAATGTGATTATTGTTAGTAATCAATTACTAATTATGGCATATTTATTAATTCAAAGTATTGAATCAATATGGATATGTGTTCTTTAAGTATCTTGGGTTTACTACACAAGAACATCTTATGACACTGTCGTAAGACTGGTGTACTGCAGATGACAAAGGAAAATTTTAAATTCATTTTTCTGTGATTGTTTTTGAACACCTCACTTTCTGTTCTTTTTTTTTAATTTGTTTATCTTCTCTTATGTTGCTAAAAACATGAGCTGTGTCTGCAGTGCTTCAGTGCAGCAACTCTTTGATTTCTGGAGTCTACATGTGCTGGCATGGTATTATAGTACGTAAACTTAGAAACCTATCTGATGCCTTTGTAGCCCTCATGGGGACGAAGAAGCAGGAAAAAAACATGATAAAGCAGAACCCTGAATATTGTAAAGTCTTACAGAGAAGAAGGAAAAACAAGGTACATAAATGAAGCAGAAAAATAGAATGGTATAGAAGTTGCTACAATTTTCATGTGCAGGCTCTTCTTTCAGTAGAGGGCAGTACTGGCTCAAGTTTCTTTTAAAGTCCACGAGATGCACAGTCATAGGCAGCATACGGTTGTGCTATGCTGTTCTCAGTGCAAGCTTTTAGGAATGCTTGAATGCAGACATTGAGTTGAGTTTGTAATAGATGGCTGGAGGAGGATTGTGAATAGCTTTCAGAATACCCATGTAGAATTACTATCAGTCTAGTATCACAAGATTAAGTTCTGTTAGTCATTTATCTATTCTTAATGGCAGGGTTGCTATGTTCTTTGGTTGTCTGCCCCTTGGCCAGATAAATCTGTCTGTGATTCCCTGTTTTTCTGCTTACGAATAGAATAAGTCCAGTGCACAGGAGCCAGCAAACATGGTGAAAGCAAGACCTGCTCTGGACTGCTGCGGGTGCTATCTGCTGGTTCAATGCAGGATGACTATTCTATTGCCACAAAATAAAACCAGCTTTTCATTTTATTGGTAATCCCCCCCTGCTTGTTTTTCTACTGGGGTAGAATGCATTTAAGAGGCTATCTTACTGTATGACTGATGACAAAGTGTAAATGTCAAACAGGTTATTAATTGTAAGCTCTGTTTGAACTCGTTTTCCCTCTGGAGCCTATTTGTATATTGTAGGCATCTTCCAGAAGATGGAGCTTTAGGGCTCTGCAGCTGGGAATTTTTTCCTCTTGACTAATAAGCAGAAAGACGAATGGAGTTTATGAAATCTCTTAAAACAGGTCTAGAATGACCATTTCGATGCTTTTCAAGAAAGTGAGTGGGTTTAAAAAAAAAAAAAAAAAAACAAAACAAAACCAAAACAAAAACAAAAAACAAAAAACCAAACCACAACCCCCTCCGCCCCCAAAAAACCCCAAAACAACAGACTCAATAGATATTTGGGACTCTAATACGTCTGAGTCACTGGAATTAATGCAAAAGAAGAAAGGAAGGATTGGAAAAATAGTTCTCATTACTTATTTATTCTTTTGGAATTACTTTTTCTTTGCTTCCAAACTGACTTGAAAGGTAGGCAGAACTATATAGAGAAAAGCATTATCAAAATGCTTGCTAAATCTTCATTTATTGGGAGGAGTGGGGTTTTTTGGTTTTGGTTTTTGTGGCTTTTTTTTTTAAACAGTCCTACCCTAAAAGAAGAGGAGGAAACTTTAGATAACAGCTATTCTGATAGATAAAAGAAAGGCAGAAAGCATTTTCCTTTCTTTTGAACAGCTGTCTTTTCAAGAATGAACCATGTATACCCTTTCTCTAGAAGAGAACCTTTTTCTGTTTTTCATTCTGCCTGCCAGCAGTTGCATCTTGCTGAATTCTGGAAGAGTGCTACCAATATTTCAGGCTGTGTTTCAGTAATCAGTTATCTTGGGCTTCCCATGTTTCTTTGAATATCCGAACTGTGTTTTACTCTATTGCCATCTTGTCGGAAATCCCCTGCTGTTAATTTTGTTGGAATGGAATTCATCATCTGCTCACTGTGCTGCTGCTGGTAAGACAATTTTATACATTAACTAGCACGGACGTGTGTGGACATGAGCTGGTACTGTGCAGACAAAAACTGGGAAAGAGCTTAGCTGGAGAGGGGGAAGAAGGACCAGATGGGGGGTAGCAGCAGGGAGGGAGAAACCAAAGTCTTGATTGTCTTTCCTGTCCAGCTTTTCTGCCTCAAGTTAGCCTTTTCTGATGATAACAAATGTTAGTAATGTATGTTTGCCACATCTCTTTGTATGAAACAAAACTTGAGGATAGAAGCAGTTTAATTGAGGACTCTTTACAAGTACTCTTTACCTCTCACCTTTCTTCAGTAAATTCCTACATTACTCTCAATATGTTTAGACAGAGACTTTATTAGCACTTTCTGCAGGGTCTGCAGAAAGTCTGCACTTTGTGCTTGACTTGAGGAGTTGCAGTTGAAGGCTGTGAAACATTTTCTCAAAGTAAATTATTTCTGTTATTTCTTTCATGCTTTGCAGGTGGTGTGCTAGTAAGCAAGAGATAAGAAATTGGTTATGATTTTTCATTTTGTCGTTCAGGATTCTCCCTAGGTTAACAAGTAGGACCTTAAGAACGTGGAACAGAACTGCGTTATCAGAAATTCACTTTCTCCCTTTCTAATGTTGCTACCCCCCCTATCTGATGGTCCCCTCCCATTTTAGGCACAGAAAATAGCATATGGCAAATGCAATAAAAAGCAGGTGCTCTTTATGCCTAATGACAATGAGTTAAGAGTCTCTCTGCACAGATTGACTATTACTGATCTCTAGGCTTCCTGTAGGCCAGTGGCTGAACCAGTCTGTAATGCTTCTGCACCTTACTGGATCTGCTGCAGATCCAAGTTAAGAACTCTTCTTTAAACTTCAGTTTCCCTCAGATGCTGTCAGTCTTGACATGTTAAGAACTGTCTAAATTTATTTTTCTTTTGGTTCTACCTCTTATTTTTTTCAGGTATTCTTGTCGTGCAATATGTTTAAGTATGAGATCGTTACTAGCTGAATAGATATATCTGTTGGTATGGAAGATGTGGTAGCCATTTGGACAGTTTAATGAAAAGCCCTTCCCTGTAATGTAAAGTTAGGTTTTTGAACCACAACCTCAGAACAGATATTTGACTAGCAAACAAAATAAAGTAATATGAGCAGGGTGTTGGAGTGAGCTTGAAATCCTGGGGTTTTTTTGCCCAGATCTTATGGGACACATGGTTGTGTAGGGCAAGAATTCTTGTCCTTCCCTCCCACTGTTGCTGCCAACGTGGGTGTCCAGTTTCCAAGGTCTCTCAAAGTACTCCACCTCTTCTGTTTCCTAGTGCTAGCAGAAAATACCTTTCTTTTCTGAAAGCAACAGCAGTATCAATTACTTAAGGATTATGCAAAAGCTTGCATCTACAATATTTTTAAGTTTTGTAACAGTGGGTGGTTCTACAGCAGTCAGTTCCAAGCTCCAATGACTGTCTATAGAGTTGGAGAAAAAATTACTCATTTCCCACACAGCTTTACAGAAACAGTGATTTTGACAGGGAGTTTCAGGGTGATTGAAGATAATAAAGTTAAGGATACTGAGGGTATATTTACTAGGGGTAAATATTTTTTTTTTTTATATTACACAGGCCAGTGCCCTGTTGACAAAAACACTGTCAACAGACAGTTCAGCAGCATTCCTCTGTTGGTAACAGAATATGGTTGTCTCGGAGCAAAGATTTTCTTAGCGCTTATTAGCTAAAAGATCATAGTTGCTTTATCTAAACAAACTTTGGTATGAAGATATCAAAATAGCAACCTAAACCAGATGCTTCCAGGGAATACACATGGAAGGGGGCTAAGTGTAGCCTAACCACCCTTAGAGAATGGAATAGGCAGTTGGCAACTATTTAGCTGGATTCCCTTATGGTCCCTTTTCTCTGCAAGTCCTATTTTCAGAATAGAATGTGAAAGAAATGCAGCACAGCCTTTTATTTAGCTTCAAACCTGTGCAAAAAATCCCTGTGCAGCTTACAAAGAGAGAAGGGTGATACAATGAGTGTTTAGCACGATAGTGGAAAATGTCATGACTGGGAAGGCAGACGCTGTCTATAATAAAGCTGCCTGTGGCTTCAGCATCTGCTTTTTTCAGGTTTACTAATCTATAGGATTACTGTCCCATCCTCTGTACGATTATCTTGCATTATTTTTCATGTTGCCGGTAGACCTAGATGCTCATAAAACTGAGAGACTTGCAACATAAACTTTACCCTTTTGTTCCTCCTCTTAGTGTGTTCTCGTCCTGGGCTTTGATACAGTTGCTATTAAGAGTTGTTCATGCTGAATTCCAAGGTAACTCTTTGCTGTGATGCAAGGGGAATGGTCATTACACATTAAGTGCTAGGCTGATCTGAGCTTTAAAACCAGAATTGAAAACAGGTATGTGGAAGTAATGCTTAAGCTCCAGTGCAGCAACCTCTTGCATTTCCCACTACTGTGCCAAAAATAGCCAGTGCAAAATTATTTGTCTATTCACTCACCCCTAAGTCTATTACAGCTTAGCTGTAACTGCTGGACCAAGCATGTGCACTTCCCATCCTACTTTAAAAGCAACAACATGTAGAATTTAACAGATAAAGCAGTCATCATCTCTATTAATCGTAATACATGTTCATTCATATTTGTGCTTTTGCTCTGTTAGGGTAGCCTGATAGATGATTAAGTGTCTTTTCAGGTATTACTGCAGTCATTGTCTTTTCCCCTCTACTCTCCCTCAGTCACTTTGCTCCCTTGGCCTTCTTTCTGTACTTAAATTCTGTATTTTTTTTCTAGGCTTTCTTCAAAGCATGACTAATTGCCTGAGTTTTAAAAGGATTATTGTATCTTTTTTTTTTTTATTTTATTCTACACTCTCACACTCTTAGAAAGTTTTTCAGACACCTGCTGGCTGAGGAGCCAACCCGGGAAAAGGTCAGTATGAAAGCTCAGCGCCAAGGGTGTTATCGAATGGCATGGCCTCAGATCAGAGGCCAAACGTCTCACACCGTACTTGCTGGATTTCAGTTTACTTTTTGTGAACCACCCTCACAAGTCTCTAGCTTTCGTATAAGTGTCTGGTTAGTAAACCATTGGCTTAAGTCAAGAGAGTCCATCTTTCCAGTGGTAAGGGGATGGGTGTCTCGGATTATACTGGGGTGGTTTACTGTGTCTCCTTATGTTGCATTGACTTTATAGCTGATGGACTTAATTTTCTGTGATTTTAGTACCTGGCTCACTCCACTGATCTTTTATTAGCTAGCTCATATTAGCTAAGGTTTATAGGTGGGCTATAACTGATTTCAGTTTTAAACAATATAATTTCTGGATCAGATTTTCAGTTCATGGAATTAGGTGATGTTCTAGTAGTAGCCAGCCATTGGTTGTGGATGTATAAATTGAATTTAAATAATTTCTGATGAAGCTACACCTTTTTAATCTGTTGAGAAACTAAAGAAGGGAGGAGGTAAAACAGGAACTTTAAAACCAGTTCATCAACTACAGCTATTACACAGTAAATGACTGTAAATCACACTGGGCATTTCATAAGAGCAGATAAATCTCAATTAGACAATCCAAAATGTTTCTGGGAGGAGCTATGGATATCATCATGCAGTTAGTATATTAACCTAACAAGCAAATAGATCACACCCCTTAAATGAAAGGAGTGGTCTGAAAAGGGTTTGAACTATTTGAAATTAGTTATGAATCTTTTGTGCATCTCTCTGAAAAAGATTGGTTTCTAACAATGTATGAATATTAAGGAAAATAAAAATATAGTATGCATGATAAAAATCTGGCCAGGGTATTGAATACAGCTTGCTTATAGCTTTTGGTTTTCAAACTATCCCATAAAGGTGTGGTGAATTTTCTTCAAGATATTTCTTGTATGATTTTTTTGGTCAAAGTGAGACTGAAGATTTTGTCTCACAGGCAGTGTTATGACAAATGTAAA